>JACGAQ010000979.1:0-77677 GCA_014119065.1 Orius insidiosus
CCATGGGTGGGCTTTTTATGGGCATCGAAT
Organism: Orius insidiosus; assembly: GCA_014119065.1. NCBI lineage: Eukaryota > Metazoa > Arthropoda > Insecta > Hemiptera > Anthocoridae > Orius > Orius insidiosus. The sequence continues at coordinate 31 of JACGAQ010000979.1, forward strand.
TCAAACGTTCTTCCCGACGTTTAACCACTCTTTTAATTGCATTTTCCTTTTATTATTTTTTTAATGATTTAATTTTCTTCATTCTGTCAGCTCAAAGGGACGGATTTAAACATTTACCTGAGTTAATGGGGTCATTAATTTTTTTATGCTTCAGCTTGAATACACACGGATACACGTCATTTCTTTTGATTTTTTACAGAGAGACTTCCGGAATTCATAAACAGGAAATTGAATCATTAATAATCGACGATTTGGTTATTGTTGCATATTTCAAACTGTTACATTTTGTTCTTCTAAAATTCAAGACAATTATTTCTCGGGCTTCGGAAGATTTGAGTAAAACGGGGATTTTATGGCAGAAAGAACGTGATTGGCCCAAACATTGTGAAAAATACCGGAAATTCCAGGAAAACGAGGATTTTGAGGAAGAAAAACCAGTGAAAAGAAAAATTTTTTGGTCCAAAAAGCAAGGGAAATGAGGCTTTTTTTCGGTAAGACTTAGAAAAATGCTCAAAAAGGATGATCTTAGGCAAAAATGCAAAATTGTTGAAGTCAAAACAAAACGCCTTGGAAAGTGGAGACAAAAATACTTCTAAAGACACTGAGGTTTGAAAATTTTTGGATAGGAAAATAATTTTATATCAGCGGATGGCGCCGATAAAAATAGTCAAAACCACAGTTTTACTTCCTTTTTTTTTCCTTCCACAGAATCAAATGATCACGTCATATTTTGAAAAGGTTTTTTTGTGAACTCATTAAAATATTAATTTCATGCGGGCTCCTTTTGCTCCGAAAAACCGATGATTTAGGGTCAGAAATAATTAAATAATAAATAATTCACTCCCCCTTTTCCTCTAGGGAAAAAAATTAGAAAAAAGGTTGGGGTTCCGATTATCGCAGAATTGAGAGGGTCGTGTTCTACGGGTGACGTCATTTTTATAAAAGCAGAAGGGGATCAGAACGCGGGCCTGAAAAGCTTCCGCTCTTCAGTCCATCCTCGACCCCAGGGAAGTGAACGTCGTTTCTCCCAGAGAATCTGAACGCGTAAACATCGATTTTGATGTAAAAATAACGAATGCAAGTATTTTTTTCCCTTTAACCTTAAAAATTCCATGAACCGTCGAACTATCAAAATTTAGGCAAACTCTCTTCAAAGTTTGGACAAACCCCAAAAACTTTCATTTCTTGCTGCTGGATTTTTTTGTTGCTAAAATTCTTCTTATTCTGTATCTGAATTGAGAAAAATTTTGTTCTTAGATTGAGAGTAATGAGATAATTTTTTAGATGGGGCATGTCATAGTGACATCTATAAGTTTAATATGGGTTCTTTTGACCATTGTGGCGACGCTGTCAGTTTTTTCGGCGTTGTTCACTCCAAAATGGCTTATCGGACCTCAGCGTATAGTATACGGTTAGTTCTTTAATCCTAAAAAACAGCAATTAATTTTACAATTTAGAAAACGGAATCGCTGTGGATTCAAACACACCTACGGTCGGAGTCTTCAACAGGTGCACGAGGCTAAACCACACGCGGAACTGCGCCGTCTTCGCCATCGACGGCCTCTCAACGGATTCCAACGTTTTTCCGACTTGGTGGAAATTCTCTTTGGTCTTCTTCACTTTCGGGTTGACTCTGATGGCTTTTACCGCGATGGCCGCACTCCTCAGCTGCTGCATTCAAAGCGTCTATAAGAAAAGCATTTTCACCGTCACAGGAAGCGTCCAGGCTCTAGCAGGTTGGTTAGTTTGACCCGCCACTTGTCCTGCGGGTACTGTTGAAATACTATAAAAATAGACTTCAACAACAAATAAACAAAAAAAAAAATAAAAAACGTGTTTATGCCCTGCCTCAATGAAACTGATAAAAATTCCAAGATAAACTATAGACCTAGAAAACGTTGCCCTTTCTTATCTCTATATTCATATGAATGAGTTAAAAATATAGACCTGCTTTTATCTTCTAAATAATTTTGTTCCCTTCTTCTTTTATGGAGAAAAGGTCCATAGCATGTAATTTCGGGGGGCACTATAATAAGAAATATTAAGAGGTAGGCCCTAATTTCAGGTAGGAGGCTGGAAAGACTAAATAGTAATTTTTTTAAAATATTTTTACCTTTTCGGGTGGGTTTTTTCTTCGATGTTCTGGTGAAACTCCTGTTTTGTCGTTTTTTATGCGTTTTTTGATCTCTTAGGCCAAAAAATTAGGCGTTTTTCAAGGCCATGTGCCCCAAAAAACACCTTTATTGCTGGATTTCGGGTTTCCCTCAATCTCCCAGCCAATTTGAAATGTCTTTTTAGCCTAGAAGTACCGTTTTTAATATGTTTTGGGCATTTTTCTCCGCTTTCTGCTCCCATTTTATTAAGTTTTGGGAGTTTCTGGACAACACTTTATCTGTTTTTAAGGCATTTTTTCAAGGTCATTTTCTTGAAAAGCGCCCTTTTTCAAGGATTTTAGGTCTTCCTTGATCTTTAAGCCCGGAAAATCCGTTTTTACCCAACTTTATATTGTTTTTTGAGGTAGAGAAATGCCATTTTTATCATATTTACTGTTTCTTTCAGGGGTTTTCTACATTCTTGGGTTCGTGATGTACTCCGCAGGATGGGGTAGTAACCGAGTCGCTCGACTCTGCGGCCCTGAAGCCCAGCCGTTCTACCTTGGAGATTGTTCCATCGGTAAAAAACAAAAATTTAAACTTACAAATAATTTATTGTGATTTTTAAGGTTGGTCAATATATTGCTGCGTTTGGAATTATCTTAACTCTAGTCACCGCCAGTATTTCAGTTTTGGCCGAAAAGACGACTTCGAGCGACAAAGTTTGTCGACACGTTGAAAAAGGCGATACGCTCGTTTGTTTATTGTAATAAAAAGAAGGTAATTAATAATTTTTTTTTAATTTTAAAACAATAAAATTATTTTTTTTGCCAAACTAGGAATTTGTTGTTCGCCGGTAAATCGTGTTGATTGACAAGATGAATGTTGTGGGTTAAAGCGAGCGGTTTGAGCTCCCTTTCGATATCTCTTAAGCCCCAGGAGGGGTCTCTTTCTCGTAGCATCGCATTGAAACTAACGTTGCTCTCAGGCGTAATCGTCCCGTTAACAGCGTACGGGCCGTACGTAAATAAATAACCGCCAGCTTTTAAAAGATAACCGCTACCTTTAAAAAGACCTGTAACCAAAGCTTTGTATATATTGTGATATAATAAAATATACCTTCAGTACACGCCCATTCTGAAATATGAATCATGTTGATGTTGACGATGTAATCGAAAGATTCAGGTTTTAACGTTCCATTAATCCATGTGTCAGGAGGAGTCCTAACATCTAACATATGAGGTTCTTTAATATTACTTAATGAGCTGTCTTTTCTATACAGCTTAATGCTGTTTAGAGAGGAAGATTCGAATTCAGTCGGCTGAAAAGTAACTTTAGGAAAATGAGGAGCGAAGTGGACTGTATGCTGTCCGGAACCTGAAGAAACTTCAAGAAGCGTCGCTTCCTTATCAGGGACGATGTAGCGCTTCAGCGCTTCAAGAATCGGCTCCTTGTTCCTCTCAGCAGCCGGATGCTGGTGTTTCACCATGTCGGAAGTCAGGCTGAAAAACAACAGAAAATAAATCATTTTTACCTTGAAATGAACAAACGTCAACCACCATACATACTTCAAATAAGACCAATGAGAAGACATCTTAACAATTTTTTCGTAGATTTTTTTTCCAAAATAAATATCTATTAAAAAATAACTTTAGTGCAGTAAAATAAAAAATGAGTGAATGATTCGATGGAAAAATCAAGCAAAAGGAATTATGAAAAAGATTGATTTTATGAAGCCAAAAAATAAAGAAATCGATTTGAACTTCTTTGCTTTTTAAGGTCAAATTTTCAATAACTTAATAATGAAAGAAGACCAGAAGGATAAAGGAACTTCTCTACATAGCTGAAAGACTGAGAAAACGCCCAAAAAAGGGTGTTTTACAAAAGAAAGACCAAAGAAAACGCCTAAAAAGAGAGTTTTCCAATCAAAAGACATTAAAATATGGTTCCTTCGCAGAATGACCGAAGAAAATGCCATAATAAGGGTGTTTCTCCTCAGTCAGATAGAAAAAACGCCTGAAAAATGGTGTTTCTTGATCAAAAGACTTAAAAATTTAACAAAAGGTTTCTTGGTAGACATGCTGAAGAAAACGCCCCAAAAAAGATTTAAAAAGATATTTTAGCCAGACAGGCTTAGGAAATCGCGCAAAAAAGGGTATTTGTACGTCAGAGAACAAAGAAAGACTTTTGCTATTTTAATCAACAAAAGAATTTTAATCATTCAAATTCATTTCTAACATCCTGTAATTAATATGGCCTCACATTTCATTTAACCACTATACAAAAAATAATGATTGATTGATTCAATAAAAATGAGGTACCCACCAGTCCGAATTCGTGTCCACATTAAAAGAAAGAAAGTTATCAATTTAACTCAGGGATAAAGCAAATAATTGATATCTTATCACAGAATATTATTTATCTAATATCTTGACAGCGACTTTGCACGAAATAAACAGAGAAGATATAACCTTTTTGGTAAACAAACGTCATTTTAAAAAAACCCGCGCTTTTCAAAAGCTGTCTACTCCAGTAGAGCTCCAGGAGAAGTAAAAATATAGGAGGAGGAAGTATAACGGAGAGGGAAGTAAAAGGGAGGGGAAGTATAACAGAGGAGGAAGTACAATACAAAGGAGGATTAACTTCTTTAAGGAAGTTAAAAAAGTTCTGCAGAAAACTGGCTACCACAGACAACCCCATGCTCAGTTTTCCTTTTCGGGGTCTGCGATGCCCTTTCCCAAAAACCGGAAGGGTAATTTCAATAACTTTTCTTCGAGAAAGTTAAGAAACCAAAAGGAGCAGCCAATCCAAATTGAATCGCTTATATATGGTAACCAATGACAATTTTGTACATCAGCTGCTATTGGTACATTCAAGAAGTACATAACCAGTTTGTACGTTATCTTGTAAAAATTGAAAAATGATTGGTCTAATTTATTTTTTGTTCACTCTGCTGATAACATCGGTAAGATTACGTTTTTGGTTTTTCAAAAAAAATTTTTTTTTCAGGTTAGCGGCGTTGGACATTGCATATGGTACGGGGAATGCGGAGCCAGCTTGACAGGCCTCCCTCAAAACTGCCATTATACTGGACCGGCGAAGAAACTTGAAGATCCTAAAGGCCAGGAAATTCTAAGAAAATGGTGCCCTTTTTTACTGAACAGTAAGTTGATGATTTTTTAGGTTCTCACTTTACTTTATTTTAAGAAAATGATACGCCTGAGACATGTTGTGACACGCAGATGCTTACTAGGCTTGACACAAGCATTTCAATAGCCCATCAGTTTATTCAACGATGTCCATCTTGTTTGCATAACTTCGTCTCCATTTTTTGCTTCATGACATGTTCCCCTCATCATTCAGATTTCCTCAACACCACCTCCATAGAAAAAAAATCTGGAAAAGGTATCCTTTTAATATAGTTTTTAAAACTTCATTTTGTTTTTAGACGTCGTGACAAGTATAGAGTTCTACTTAACCCCAACTTTTCAAAATGGAGCTTTCGACTCGTGTAAAAACGTTTTTGCCCCATCATTGGGCGTTCCAGCATTTGATATGATGTGTGGAGAATTCAAAGCATACGGGTGCACTCCATATCGGTAGATCGATATTCTGTACAGCAAAATTTAATCATTTTTAGATGGTTCTACTTCATGGGAGAACCAAAAATAAACACTTTCGTTCCATTTCGAATTGTTTTTAAAACAATTGATAAGCCTTTACACGGGAAGATACCTTTAAATCCTAAAATAGTTCCATGCAATGAATCCAAAGATGTAAGAAGTATTTTATGTTTTTGCACTAAAGATTTCTGTGTAGGGGATCCAGCCAGCATGTGGATGTGTGGACTGTGAACAATCGTGCATGGCTCCTCCGTCTACAGAGGAAGAAGATGCCCCCTTTAGGTTTTTTGGTCTACCCGGTGTTCCCTTTCTTATGCTTATCATTTTTATCGCTGGATCATGCATATTTCTCTCAGCTGTATGTTGGGGTCCCTACATCGGTAATTTTCTTTTGTCTCAATTTTCCGAATGAATTTCTTCTTCTTAGGTTTACCGCCATCCGACTCAAAAGAAGATCAAAATGTAGTTTTCGTCCCAACCAATATCTTTGAACGTCTGGGAAGTAAAATTTCAGCGTATCTTGTCGTAGTTTTTACAAATATAGGGTATTGTAAGTCTTACTTTCTATAGTTCATTGGTGGATGATTAGAGGTTATAGATTGTCTAGGTTAGAAAATAACATCATGATGGTCTCTTACGACTGTGTCTAACAAAATTTTTGTTTAAGTTTTTTCAAAGTGGCTTTGGGTTGCTCCGTTGTGTGGATCTATCATGGTAGCTACTTTGGCCTCCGGTATCATATATTTGGAAATAACGACCAATCCGGTCGACCTCTGGGCATCCCCTCGTTCAAGGGCACGTCTCGAAAAGAATTTCTTTGACGATACTTTCGGCCCTTTCTTCAGAACCGAGCAAGTCATTATCAGCCCCGTCAACGATTCAACTGTAATTAATATCTAAAACATAAAACTTTATTAATTTATCTTTAGGTGATATCCAACACAAGTTCGAAAGGCGAACTAGAATTTGGCCCTGTATTCCATAAAGAGTTTCTTCTAGAAGTTTTAAATCTTCAAGAAGCCATAAAAGCGGTAATTTAATCTAATAAGATATTTATAATTTTTATAATATTTAAAATTTCAGATAGGCCAAAATACAAGTTACGCCCTAGAAAAAATCTGCTTCGCCCCTCTTTCTTCAAACTTTTCAGGGCCTGTCAAACTCAACCAATGCGTCGTACAAAGTATTTGGGGATATTGGCAAGACGATCCTGGAAATATGGATGAAGATAAACCTTTTGATCGATTTTTATCTTGCTCTGGGTAAATAATAAAGAAATTAATTGAATTATTTAAAAATAGAAATCCATATGGGGCTGAATGCCTGGCACAATATGGTGGACCTGTGGACCCTGGTATTGCTCTAGGAGGTTTCCTTGAACCTGGACAGAAGATAAACAAAAACGCAAACTACCATCAAGCTAGAGCCCTCATTCTTACGTTTTTGATCAACAATAAAAGAAACAAAAGTGAACTAATCCCGGCCCTCACCTGGGAAAAGGAGTTCATCACATTCATGCAAAACTACACACAGAATAGTACAGAAACTATGAAAATCGCATTCCACGCTGAAAGATCCATCGAAGATGAACTTGACCTCGAATCAAAATCTGATATAGCGACAATCATAGCATCATATTTGGTCATGTTCTTTTACATCGCCATATCCCTTGGACAGATACGCAACTTCAGACATTGCCTTGTACAAAGAAGTTTATTATTATTGTTTTATTATTATTATTTTTTAAGATGGATAGCAAAGTCACACTTGGAATTGGAGGAGTACTTATGGTTTTTATGTCTGTGATTTCTTCTATTGGTTTTTTCGGTTATATTGGAGTACCGGCAACATTAGTCATTATGGAGGTACAACTAAAAATAAGTTAAAATTCTATTTTGTTTTTAGGTTATACCATTTTTAGTTCTTGCTATTGGGGTCGATAATATTTTCATTCTTGTACAAACGCATCAAAGGTTGCCGATGTTGGAAGGCGAAACAATTCCGGAGCATATCGGTCGTGTCGTTGGCGATGTTGGGCCTTCTATTCTTTTGACAAGTTTATCAGAAATCGCTTGTTCTTTTCTTGGTATAAACTAAAATATTAATTTATAAAATAATTAATTTTTAAAAGGCGCTCTCTCCGAGATGCCTGCAGTAAAAGCATTCGCTCTTTACTCAGGAGTGGCATGTTCTCTTAATTTCTTATTACAAATAACATGTTTTATTACTTTGATGGCCCTTGATGCATATCGTCAAGCCGTAAGTTTTCCCAATACCCAATTAGGACCACTGGACTTCCCTCAGTTTTTACATTTTCACCTAAAATATTTTTGTAGGACAACCGCTTTGATGTATTTTGCTGTTTTCGTTCTCCGACGAAATACAAACCACCGACAAATCCCGGACTTATGTATCTCTTTACAAAAAATTACTATACACCATTTATAATGAGTCGGTTTGTCCGTCCAACGATCATTATACTTTTCTTCGGTTGGCTCTGCGCTTCCTTGATCGCTCTTGCTTTCATCGAAATCGGGATTGATCAAGAAGTCGCTTTACCACCAACTTCTTACGTCAATCAATATTTTCAAGTAAAATGTCTCATCAACACTTTAAAAAAAGTTCATTTAGTTTATCAGAGAATTTCTTTCCGTGGGACCTCCAGTATACTTCGTCATATCATCGGATCTCAATTTGTCTCAGTTTTCAGTTCAAAATGTTCTCTGCAGTGGAAAAGTTTGCGACACTGATTCCATTACGTCACAGATATATATGGCTTCAAGAATACCTGAAACGTAATTGTTTATCTTCCTATTATTTTTAACATCTTTTTTAGTACTTACATTGCTCGACCTTCTACGTCATGGATAGATGATTATTTTGATTGGTCGTCTGCAAAATCATGTTGTTTTTATTTCCTGTCAAATGATTCCTTTTGTCCACATAAAATGCAATATGGTAAGTTAAAGGTTAGGTGGAATAGGTTAGATTGGTGCCAACAATGGTGCCAACTTTCCAACATCTTTTTCCCTCCCTTTTTTTTCCTACGAGGTTAAATTATAGATAAACTATGCAGAAGTTGTGAAATAAAAGTAAACAGCGTGACAGGACGTTTGGATCCTTCGAACTTCACAAAATATTTGTCATTCTTTTTACAAGACAATCCAGATGACGAATGTCCAAAAGCTGGGCATGCTGCTTATAGCACTGTAAGGAGTAAAATTAGCTGAAAATTTTTTTTTATAAAATTCCAGGGTGTGATTTACAATGGAAAAGATGGCATCGTTGGTCCTAATTATTTTATGACATTCCACACTGTTTTGAAAACGATGAGCGACTATTATGGAGCGTTAAAAGAAGCCCGGAAGCTAACGGATGATATGACTATGATGCTTAATTCTCATCTTGGGCGCATAGGGACCGATGATAAAGTTGTAGTGTTTCCTTATAGGTATTTTATTTTTCTTAATTCTATCCATTCATTTTTATATTTTAGTGTATTTTACGTTTTCTACGAGCAATATCTTACGATGTGGGCAGATACTCTTAAGTCAATCTCGATTTCATTGTTTACTATATTTTTGGTCTCGTTTTTCTTAATTGGTTTAGACTATTGCTCAGCTTTCATCATCGTTGTCACCATTATTATGATACTCGTTGACCTTGCGGCAGTTATGTTTTTATGGTCAGTCACCCTTAATGCAGTCTCATTGGTCAATCTGGTCATGGTAAATATGACTTAAAAATGAGGGGGGAAACATCAAATATTTTCAGGCAGTCGGTATCAGTGTTGAATTCTGCAGCCACATTACGTTCGCCTATACAGCATCGAAGAAAAACACCAGAATTCAAAGAGCAGCCGATTCCCTGGCTAATGTGGGAAGTTCTGTAAGTTTGCCTATAAGTTATACGTTTTATATTTTTAAGGTTTTCTCTGGTATCACTTTGACGAAATTTGGCGGAATCATCGTCTTATACTTTGCACGATCGCAGATATTTAGAATTTATTATTTCCGAATGTATCTTTCGATCGTTCTGATTGGTGCAACTCACGGATTGGTTTTCCTTCCTGTATTTTTAAGCTATGCTGGGAAAAAGTCTAAGTTCAGACGTGAATCAAAAGTTGAAGAATCATCATCAGAAGAAGATTGACAACTTTTTGGCCTTTCTTTTCCTCAAAAAAAAAAAAAAAAAAAAAAAAAAAAAAAAAAAAAGTATTATTTTTTAAATGCAACCTGGTATGACGGCTGCCGAGCCCTAGACCTAATAAAAATTTTGCAAAAAATAATAATAATAAAATAAAAACTGTTTCCAAAAAATTTTATTGTACAGTAACTATCCTGTAGAAATGACATATACTAAAGGTACAAAGATAAAAATTATTACTAATTTTATAATACTTTTAGTACAAAATGATAAATGTTTTATGGACAAACCTTCAGAGTTTTATCACATAATAGTAATAATAATAATAATAATAATAAATACATAATAAATGAAGAGTAGGCATAATTATAGGTACTATAAAATAAAAAGAGAGAAAAAAAAATTAAAGCTTTTCATAACATAATTAATAAATAATAAAATTGTCTTTTAAGAATCGAACAGAGGGTATACCTAATCAATAATATTATAATAATTAATTTCCCTAGATAAATAATGATTATTAACAATTTTTCATCATAAAATAAGTTAATAAGAATAAGCTTGAACTTAATTGTGTTTTTGGATTGTAAACTGGAATAGCATACCTTATGTACATAATATTTACAATTTTGTTTAATTTTAAGTAGTTTATACTTGAGAGTTTTCTTGTTTGTAGACTGCATGATAGGCGTTTCTGATTAGAGCGTATGGAAAGCAGGATTCTAATAAATCCATGGTTAAAAACGGAGATTCTTGTACAATTAGGTCGAGAAGTAAGTAAACTGATTCTCTATTTTTGGTGAGGTCTTTGTCGGCTTCTTGGCCGAGTCGGAGAAGGCTCGATGAGGCCAAAGCGAGAAACTCTTTCATCCTATCTTCAATATCTCCTTGCCCGCATATTGTGAAAAGTGCGCCGAATATATTGTTTATGGCGGCCGCCATACAGTGTATGTTGTTCGCATGGCCTTCCAAGGACGCTTTGTAAAAAGAATTTTCACTTCGAGCAAGCTTAGGGATGGAAACTGCGATAAAAACCATTAATAAGCATGCCAGAAGATGTTCATCTTCATTTTCTTCGTTTTTCTGATTTTTTAACTGTGCAGCCAATGTCGGATCGACTTTACATGCTAAACCGGCTGCGGAGGCCATCTCACTAATGATGCTTGTATCGCCAGCTGGTAAATGTTGGCAAAAGTCTAAAACGGATGTGAGCAAAAATGGGATTCGTTCTCCCAAAACGTCGACTAATGCATCCTGAGCAAGTTGTCTGAAGCAAAGGATGACTCCGATGATGGTCATCCTTTGTAAAACGTTATCGACGTAAAGTAGCTTTTTGAATTGTTCTTTCATGATTTCAGGTTTATCAAAATGTGTTCGTAAAGCTATCAAAACTTCTTTGTTGCTCGCCACAAGCTTTTTTAGCTCCTGAACTTGACTTGCGATATGCCACATGAGTGTTTCATTAAGTAGCTTCATACCGTATGGCCCAATCAATTCAGCCAAAGCACGAAGTTCATTTATGTCTGAAAACTCTTCAGCGTTGAATGGCATCGCTCCTTCAGCTGTGAGGCTCACAAACGCTTTCTGCGTCATAGAAAAACAAATACTTCCAGCGCTCACACGTCTCAATAATACATCCGAATACCACTGAGTATACAAAGAAGCTACCGTTTTTTCACCATGGCTATCCATCTGTTGAGTCTGCTGTAATAAAGCGTTGTTGAATACCCGAGTTATGTCAATATGAACATAATTTTCGACAGTTTGAAGAACATTCATGTATGCACGGACACTGGCCAAGAGTTCGGTCGGTTTGGCTATTTCGTTGGTATCCGGGTTGAACATAACCATGCCAACTAACGCTCTGGAAAAGCGATTTTCTAAATGTTGATGCAAATATTCTCTAGGTGCGAAAGTATATTCCCAAACGTTAATCGTCGCACAGTAATTTAAAGCATAACAAAGTTCAGTCAATGCCATATGGAGTTTATCCATCGTAGTCAAATCTTCACGAGTCTTCCTATAACTTTCTACCCCTGGTTTTTCAATTTCTGGAATATTCTTTTTATTTTTGTCTTTATTTTTTCTGCTTACGACCTGCGATATTAACAAAGCACAATGTTTTGGCAGAAGTTTGTCGCTCATTGTGCATTGTTTGTCGCAAATCGTCGTTATTATGTTTTTCGCTTCTTTCGCCATTTCGTCCAAAAATAGGTTGACGACTGAAAGACTCCTTTCGCGGATATGATGGCGTTCTTCAGGACATAAATCATGCGTGCAGCTCTGAAAATGATTGCAGATCAACGGAAAAGCGATTATGTAGCGATTCTGCCCGGGGTATTCCAGACACATATGGAATTGATCTTCAAATATTTTATTGTAGAAACAAAATATGGAGAGATCTGATGTTTCAATTAAAATTTCATCAAGATAATCAACCATTTTTGTGTGAAACATAATCGTATCAAGAAGTGAAGCCAATTCTCTTTTTTCAGCCAACATCAAAGGCGCTTTTCCCAAAGAAGTACTCGCCTGCAATCTAACCCAATCAACTCGTAAAGCCAAAAAGTCGAAAACATCATTTTCTTCAACCTGTTTAACAGAAAGACTGGCAATTGTGTTACACAAAGATGATAAAATGATGCTCTCGTCTTCAGGGCAAACGGAAAGATTTTGCATCATTTGGTTCAGAGAAATGGCATCGAAACCGCACAGATACTGTACATAATAACGCTGGATGACTTGGCTGTATTTTCTGACGAGACTGCGAAGTTCTTCCATATGAAAAAGTAATTCGGGAAGTTGTCTGTCCACAAGTTCGTCGGCATATTTACCTTTACCTTTCTGCAAAGGTGGATTTTCATTATGTCTCAAAAGCCAATAGACTTCATCTTTGGCAAAACTTAATCCCATGAAAATCAGCAATGCTTTTGGCCCTAAAAGTCCAGGCTGATCTGTCAAAATGAGGCCAAGTTCTTTCAAAGCTGTACGTAAGAATTTCCTCCTTTCTCGATGTTTGGCTGTAGCTTCTCGTAAAGCAGTGTTGTAACATTCTTTAACTTCTGATATCCTTTTCCCAAATCCTTTTAATGATTCAAACAAAGCTTGGATGTATGAATGAATATAAATGACTTCATCTCTAAATAAAGCGATGACCCAACTCGATTCTAAAGCGCTTAACCACATTTTATGTCCTTGTTCTTGCGCCAAACATTGGTTGCAAAGAAGACATCCAAAAATAATCCATTTATCCATAACATCCAAAGATAGATATTCACAAGACATAGTATCGCTTTGCAGCGGCTTCAATAACTGCCCAGGATTTCCGACCAGGCTTAATTTCTGATCAGACCTCCATTTATCAGCGGTTAAATTTCTGTTTGAATAAACCGGACTTAAGGACATCACTGACATAAAAACGAGTTTGGCATGAGGGACGAATTCTTCAGCGAGCTTCTTCAACGGAGGATCATATTCCATGATCATTTGTCCCAAACGTGGAAAACTTTGGTCGCTTTGATTATGAAGCATTTCATGTGCAGCGTTGAAAAGTCCAAGGACGGCTTTTCGGTCTTCGACTCGCGAAAGTAAAACCATCAACGAGACATACGTAGTGCAAAGATCCAAATATGCTTTCGTCAATTCAAAATTAAGCGTGATATCCAGATGAAGCTGACATGTATCCATTGTAGTCAACAATTCGCATACATTATCTTTAAAATCTAATAAATCCACAAAAGTGTAATAATACAAAGAAAGAGATTTGACGATTTCACTTCGTATTGCTGTAATCGGCTGAAGACTTTTGATATCGACATTTGGAAAACGACGGACGATATATTTGATGGAAGACTCCAAAGTTTTATCCGAAAGAAACCCAGGTTTTGATTTTGCATCTCCGCATGCTTTTTTAATATTGTAAATCCTGGTCAGCATTCCAACTCCTCGATCGTTGATTATAATCAGCTTTTCCGCCAGTTTCTTCTGGCTGGCTAATATAGGGCGAGACATGATTATGGGAGACGCCCTGTTTTATTACTCACTTCCTACTTCGCCACTAACCCTTTTTTATACACTTTTCTCTTATTTTAGATTAAATTTCGTCCATTTTAACACGAAAAAATAAACAAATAACCGCTTAAAGAGTTCTTTAGGTAATTAGAAGTGAAAAATACCGGTTTCCGCTATTGAGATTTTTCGATGATTATCTTGCTCGAGGGGCATCCATTATGAAAAAAGTAGCCCGAGTAATAATAAAATGAAGAAAAATAATCGTAACTTTCGTTAAAAACAATTAAAATTCAGAAAAAACAAACACACAAACTTGAATGACACGAAACGGGGAGGTTATCGTTACATCACTTTCACTTTTTTTTTAGAAGCGACAGTGGTACCATAAACACAGAACAAATCATCCACAAAAAAAGAAGTCTAGTTATGGAATAAAAAATATCTGATTATATTGAAGAAAAAGGCTTAAAATGCCATTGATTTTAAGCAAAAATTGAAATAAAAGGGACTTTCGCCCCAATTTCTTGTTTCAAACAAGCCATTGGGGCGCCATTTTTCCGAATTTCGAAAAAAAAGTACCAGTTTGAGGAGCATTCAACGAAATATTAGAGGGGGAAGTACAAAGGAGGGGAAGTATAAAGGAGGGGAAGTCTAAAGGAGGAGCAAGTACAAAGGAGGAGAAAGTGTAAAGGAGGAGGAAGTATAAACGAGAGGGGAAGTACAAAGGAGGAGGAAGTATAACGCAGGGGAAGTACAAAGGAGGAGAGGAAGTATAACGGGGGGGGGGGGATTTTCTAAGTTTTATTTTTTACATTTGCAGTTTTTTTCCTTTTAGAAATTTAATAATTGAGGTAGAAATAATGGGCTCTTTGCCCTAGGGATATGCCCCTGGTAGCTGGTGGTTGTATGAAATTTTTCCCTACTAAAGAAAATGATAATTAAAAAATGACAATTTTTTTTACTTTAAAAATACAGTGAAACTTCCCAATAACGGACACTCTTGGGGACCGGAAATTTGTCCGCTATATAGAGGTGTCCGCTTTTCGGAAAATAGGGAAAAAAAACTTTTAAAAAAATGAAAAATGAAGTTTAATTTCTGATTAGGAAAATATAATATGTATTATTACATACATATATACGCATATGTATGTACATACATATTAAAAATAAAAAATTAAACTTTTAAAAAGTCGGTAATTTTGAAGTGAAGTCAAGAGTAAACTGAATTTTACAAATAAAAGACATGGTGAGGGACAAAAAGGGATTAACTAAGGTCAAAGATCATAAGTAAGATGCAAAATGTAAACAAAACATCTCTAGAACAACAGAATGTCAATAAACTTTGTCCTTGAAAAAACGTGCTGTCCGCTATTAGGAGACTTTTAGGGGTGAAATTGAATTTTTCAGGCTGTCCGCGTCCGTTATTGAGAGTGTCCGCTTTATAGAAATATTTAGAATACCTTTTCCTATGTTTTAACGCCGGGGAATCTGAATTTGTCCGTTGAAGGGAGATGTCCGCTTTTAAGAGGTGTCCGTTAAGGGAAGTTTCACTGTATAACTCTTAGGTGAAAATCAGACAACGGGTTGGCCGCAGTGAATTTTTCAAAATTTCAAACACATATCTCCACCATTTTTTCGAAATTCAAAAATCGCCCTCGTTAGTTTCTTGTTCACCGACTAAAGAAAATTTGGTGAAAATCGGCTGAAAACTGTGGCCATAAAGTGTTCCGGAAAAAAATGGACGGACGGCCGGCACCACAGACAAAGTTGAGATCGGTAAAGATCAATATTCGATTTGACCCTCTGGGGTCTGGAAGACCCTTCCCCAAAAACCCAACGTGGTGGGTATCACAATAACTTCTTTAAGGAAGTCAATTGCGGCCGTGAAGCCATCCAGAAAAATAAACGCTGCATGGCCAGACTGGCACCAAAGACAAGACAACCTCATGATTGGCAAATATAACAAATGTGTGCAGGGTATCACAATAAATTCTCTTAGAGGAAATTCAAAACGATATTAAAAGGCTTTTAAATAAAAGACTAATTGTACACAAAGAATTTGTTTATATTTAATAATTAATAATTTTTTAAAAATTTAATACATATTTACAAAAAAAAAAATCATTTCATCATACTGGTAAATTTCGATGATATCCATGAGAGAGATCTGAAAAATAATCATATAAAAATATGGTGGGTGTATTCTTTAAGTAGAAAAATATGATTTTTTAAACTTACCGTTCTACTTAAACTACTTCTTCAAATTATCTACATCAGTTGAGGAATGAGAGACCTCTGAAAACAAAAATGAATCAAAACTTTTGCAAAAAAGGCTTAAAAAGCCAAAGTTTTTGTAGAAGTCGTACTCACCGGTGGCCTCCACCGTAACAAAAAAGAATCATCAGAGATGGAAACACTGATTCCAACGGGGGTCATACAAAATTTAGGATTTATCATACAAATAACATCATTTACGGCGAGCGAAGGAGCATTTTCGGTGAAGTCTCCAGAAATGGCGACTCGAACACGAGGCCCATCTCTGTTAGAGCGAGAGACTAAATTTAAAATAAAAAATTATTATTTTCATAAAATAAAGGGAGACGAAAATGACAGACTCCATATGTACAGAAATCATCAAAAATATTACTGCCTCTTTAAAAAAAAAAAAAAAAAAAAAAAAAAAAAAAAAAAAAAAAAAAAAAAAAAAAAAAAAAAAAAAAAAAAAAAAAAAAAAAAAAAAAAAAAAAAAAAAAAAAAAAAAAAAAATGGTTTAACTGATGAGCAAGAAAGAGGCCTTCTTCCTCATTGGTTAATCCATTCTTCTTATTTTTTGGTTTAGCTTTATCGGCCATTAAGTGGGGGGCCCAGGCGGGGGCTCACGCCATATTTCCGTGGTGCCCTATCAGGGCCGACTCCAGAGAAGTGGCCTAACCAATTTATCCACGGATTTTGTGGAAGAATATTTATTTGGAATTTAACTTCCAAACAAAAACCCCTCCACCCAACCCAGGATCAAACCTAGGTCTCCATGGTTACTGCCTGTTAGGTATTCATAAAAACTTCAAAACTAAAAAGAAGAAGAATCAAACTTAACTATGATTTAAATATTCAAGTTTTATAAGTATGTATATCCTTACTAATTCCCTTTTTTTTTTTCTTACACATTCTATATTGAAACCAAGTCCACAAAAAACTGAGAGCTTGAAAGTGCATGCAATCTGTCATTTCTAATAGAAAAGAAAATAAAGAAATCAACATAATTTTCTTACAATTTTTAATACTTAAAATCATGCAATCTCGTGCATTGCAGTTTGCTCTTCTGACAATGGGATTCACATTAACAATGGAACCCTGAAAAACAAAATTTAAAATTTAGAAACCATAAAAAGAACCTACCACGACGATTATTTTCTCTTTCAAATTCGAAAATTGCTCAAATTCAAAATTTGACAAATCGATACAATTTCCATGTGATTTCAGTTTGTCAAATATATCATCATAATTTTTACAATTGTCCAAAGGTATAAGGACCGTAGGAACAGGCATATTCGTAAGCTAAAAATATAAAAGAATTATAATTTTTAAAATAAAATGAAGCATACTTTGACAGTTGAAAAAAGTTGTTTATTGACAATATCAAAGTGCCGGCTGATGATGCTTCAGCTTCTATCAAATTCAGTTTTGCCAACTTAAATTACAAAATTTCTTTTTAAAAGTCAAATAATCATTGAAAAAAAATTTTGGTCATTTGTTATGATTGGATATTTTTTTGAATAAAATTATACTAAATTTATTAGATTTTTAAAATAATTTACAAAAGATTATAAAGGCTGTGGTTCCGTATGATGAAAGCATCCAGCGAGCGAACACGCTGTCGGAGCCGGATCTCTCTCTTGCTCTCTTCCGTCCTTTCACGACAGACATGGCGTCAGGGGTAAGTAGGTTTTTACGAAAGTTTCGCCGTTGAAGTATTTTTAATTTTCAAAAACTGACGTTCATATTTTTCTTTTATTTTTTTTAGACCTTGTATACTTATCCGGATAACTTCCGTGCGTTTAAAGTTTTAATCGCTGCCCAATACGGCGGAGGTAACGTCAAAGTCGCGCCGGGATTCGTTTTCGGGACGACGAACAAGACGCCGGAATTTCTCAAGAAATTCCCTTCAGGAAAGGTAATTATAAAAGGGATAATCTATCCCTTATTAATCCCTTAATCCCTTTCACTTTTAAAGATGTTTATGACCACATGGCCTAACCTATAACTTTCCCCTTCTTTTTTTACCTGGAATCTGTCAATTATTCTATTTTTGGTCATTCTGTCCGTAGGTCCCAGCCTTTGAGACTTCGGACAATCAATATTTAACCGAAAGCAATGCCATTGCCTACTATGGTAAGTATTCTTATATAGCATTTTATTAAATATAAGGTGCCTTAAAATTTTATGGGACCTTCGTTTCTTTGGTTTGATGCCATATTTTATTTTTGGTGTTTATTGCCTAATCCTTAGGCTCTTCTGTAGGCTCTATTTTCGTTATCAATATAATTTTTTATCATTTGAAGGCTTGGAGTTAATCATGAGCTTGTACTATTTTTCTGCAGATTACTGGCTAATCCTTTGCCAGTGTCTTTTTTGCTTATTGAAACTCAATAGACTTATAATTTAGAGCGTTCCCTGAGTTTTATGTCACAAAAATGCCCATTTTACTAAGTTTTCCTTGGCTTTTGTCTTATAAACACCTTATTTGCAAGATTTTCTAGCTTGATTTCTTTTTTCGGTTTTCTTTCACCCTAGGAATTCCTCATTTCACTGGATTGTTGACAGGATTTCTTGGCCTCTGTCCTACAAAAGTTTTAAAAAACCTATTCTTTGCATGATTTTCAAGCGTTTTTCTTGTGTGGAAGAAACGCCCATTTTGGGGAGGAAGGAGCGTTTTGCTCATCTTTTTTTTTTAGGAAACACCTGTTCTACTGGACTTTCGAGAGTTTATTTTAACCCTTTGTTCTGCAGTACTGTTTTATTGCTGAATTTTCGAGCGTTTCATTTAAAACACTCATTTTACTCTATTTCCTATAGGTTTTTCTTGACCTTAGTACCCTTCTGCAGGATTTTTGATCGTTTTCCTGCATTTTCTGTCCCCAAAAACACCCATTTTACTGGGTTTTCTTGCCCTTTGCCCTGCAGTACTCTTTTGCTGCTGGATTTTTTAGCGTTTCCCTTGATTTTCTGTCCAAAAACACCCATTTTACTGGGTTTTTGAGAATTTTTTCTTGCCCTTTGACCAGCAATGCTCTTTTTTTTTTGCTGAATATTCGAGCGTTTCCCATGATTTTCTGTCCAAAAAACACCTATTCTACTGGATTTTCGAGAAGTTTTTCTTGGCCTTTCTCCAGCAATACCCTTCTTCTGCTGGATTTTTGGTCGTTTTCCTTCGTTTTCTGTCCCAAAAAACACCCATTTTACTGGATTTTCTTGCCTTTGCCCTGCAGTACTCTTTTTCTGCTGGATTTTCCAGCGTTTCCCTTAATTTTCTGTCCTAAAACACCCATTTTACTGGGTTTTCGAGAATTTTTTCTTGACCTTTGCACTGCAGTACTCACTTTCTGCAGGATTTTCGAGCGTTTTCCTTCGTTTTCTGTCCCAAAAAACACCCATTTTACTGGATTTTCTTGCCCTTTGCCCCGCAGTACTCTTTTTCTGCTGGATTTTTTAGCGTTTTCCTTCGTTTTCTGTCCCAAAAATACCCATTTTACTGGATTTTCGAGCCCTTTGTCCTGCAGTACTCTTTTTCGGCAGTACTCTTTTTCTGCTTGATTTTTGAGCGTTTTCTGTCCCTAAAAACACCCATTTTACTGGATTTTCTTGCCCTTTGCCCCGCAGTACTCTTTTTCTGCTGGATTTCCGAGCGTTTCCCTTGATTTTCTGTCCAAAAAACACCCATTTTACTGGATTTTCGAGAGTTTTTTTCTTGCCCTTTGTCCTGCAATACCCTTCTTCTGCAGGAGTTCTAAGCATTTTCATTTTTGTCCTATCCAAAAAACACCCATTTTACTGGAATTTTGTTGTCCTGCATTACCCTTCTTCTGCAGGATTTTTCAGCGTTTTCCTTCGTTTTCTGTCCAAAAAACACCCATTTTAATGGATTTTCGAGAAGTTTTTCTTGGCCTTTCTCCTGAAATACACTTCATCTGCAGGATTTCTGAGCGTTTTCCTTCGTTTTCTGTCAAAAACACCCATTTTACTTGGTTTTTTATAGTTTTTCTTGCCCTTTTTTCCTGTAGTACTCTTTTTCTGCTGGAGTTTCGAGCGTTTCTTCATTTTCTGTCCAAAAAAACATCCATTTTACTGAATTTTTGACAAGTTTTTCTTGACCTTAATCCTGCAATACCCCTCTTCTGCAGGATTTTTTTAGCGTTTTCTGTCCAAAAAACACCCATTTTACTGGATTTTCGAGAAGTTTTTCTTGGCCTTTTTCTTGCAATACCCTTCTTCTGCAGGATTTCTGCGCGTTTTCCTTCGTTTTTTGTCCAAAAAACACCCATTTTATTTGGTTTTCAAGAGTTTTTCTTGCTCTTTGTCCTGCATTACTCTTCATCAAAAAGGTGTCCCTTGTTTTGAGAAAACTGAGGTTTCCAAAAAGAAGTTTTATAGCTGAAAGCTTAGTCTTGAAAATAAGAAGTTCAATATTTTATTTTAACCGGCTCCGTGGCTGGTGGGTTCAGTCTCTGACTCACACCACGGAAGACCGGGGTTCGATCCCAGGTTGGGTATAGGGATTTTTGGTTGGAAGTAAAATTCCAATTAAAAATATCCCTCTACAAAATCTGTGGATAATTTAGTTAGGCCACTCCTCTGGTAGTTGGTCCCGAAAAAAGGGCGCCACGGCATTATGGCGAAAGCCCCCGCCTGGGTCCAACCCCCCTCCCCCTTGTAACGGCCTGAGGCCAACAAGTATCAAAAAAGAGTAGATTAACCAATAGGAAGAGTAAGCCTCTTGCTCATTGGTTATATCTACTTCTTTTTTTAAAAAAAAAAAAAAAAAAAAATATTTTATTTTGTTTTAGTAAGCAATGATCAGCTCAGAGGTGGCAATGCAGTCGAAAAAGCACAAATTCTTCAATGGCTGAGTTACTCAGACAATGAGGTCCTTCCAGTTGTCAGTGCTTGGGTGTTCCCTTACATGGGAATTCTTCCGTACGACAAAAAAGTATGGGAGGTTTATAATTTTTAGGTGATTTTAACTTCTTTTTTTAGGTGGTATCCGGTGCCAAAAACGATATGACTGAATTACTTACGAAGTTGGACAGTTATTTACAAACAAAAACGTATTTGGTCGGAGAAAGGATCACATTGGCCGATATCGTTTTGGCGTGTACACTTTTGAACGCTTACCGTCTTGTTTTGGATTCTAAATACAGGGAAGCGTTTAAAAATGTCAACCGTTGGTTCACAACGATCGTCAATCAACCTAAAGCCAAACAAGTTCTTGGTTCGGTAAAACTTTGCGATAAAGAACCCGAAGTCCCCGTCGCTCAAAAGCAAGGCGGTGGTGGCGACAAAGGTGGTAAAAAAGAAAAAGAACAAAAGCCTAAAGAAGAGAAGAAACCTAAAGCGGCGGCCGCTGCTCCAGAAGAAGAATTGGACGAAACTGAAATGGTCCTCAGGTCCGAACCTAAATCGAAAGACCCTTTCGAACCGTACTTACAGACAAAAAGCTCATTTGTATTAGACGAATTTAAAAAGTGTTATTCAAATAATGACGTCGATGTCTCTATCCCGTACTTTTGGAAAAACTTCGACAAACAAAACTATTCCATTTGGTTTGGCGAATACAAATACAACGATGAGCTCAAAAAGGTTTTCATGACCTGCAATTTAATCACGGGTATGTTCCAAAGGCTTGGAAAAATGTGCAAACATTCATTCGCGTCCGTCTGCGTTTTCGGAAAGGACGATGACAACTCCATCTCCGGCGTTTGGGTCTGGAGAGGTCCCGGTTTGGCTTTCGAAGTAAGTTCTTTCTATTCTACAGCATAAACCATTAACCTCTTTCCTTCAGCTTAGCCCTGACCTTCAAGTAGACTACGAATCGTACAACTGGAGCAAATTGGATCCGGACAACGCGCAACATAAAGCAACAATCGATAATTACCTTGCTTGGACCGCCAAAGACAAACAAGGAAGGGCCTTCAATCAAGGCAAAATTTTCAAATGAAAATTTCACAAGCTTTTGTCATTGATCTTATTTAATATAAATTATGTTAAAAATTTGTTTTTATTTTTTATCCTAGTCTTTTGAAACGATGGATGAAATGAGCAAGACGTGATGCAGGCTGCAGTAATATGCTTGAAGTACTTTATATACTCGGGTACTTAATATACTTGAAGTACTTTATATACTTAGGTACTTAATATACTCAAAGTACTTTACATATATACTTCAGGTACTTAATATACTCAAAGTACTTTGTATACTCAGGTACTTAATATACTCAAAGTACTTTGTATACTTCAGGTACTTAATATACAGCCCCTATGTCAATGGTAACGTGAGAAAAATATTAGAAGAGGAGTAGCAGCCCTGAGGTTATGATGGTGCCAAAAATGATGTTGCAACACCGTAAATAGTAAATGAAATACCAAAGCAAGTGGTGACCTCATCCAGGCTCTATTTTATTATGATGATTGTAACCAAGGCAACCATTACACCTGATTTTAGGCCGTTTTCTCTGGTGTTTCTACCATTAAACACTCTTTTTGGGCGTTTTTCATAGATCCAAGTAACACCTGTTTCACCAGATATTCGTCCATTATACACAGCGTTTTTGATGTCAGACCCTTTTAATGCGTTTTTACTCAGTTTTTCTGCTGATAAACCCCCTTTTTACCCAAAAAGGAGTTCTTATAAGTTTTTGGCCGAGAAATCCTTGTTGCACATGGTTTTCTTTGGCCTTCTTCCAGGGAAATTTCGTTTTGTATTTCAATATAACAATGGATTTTAGAGCTTTTTCCTTGGTTTATTGGCCACAAAACAGCTTTTTACTTCATATTTCTTAGAAACAAATCTTTTCTCCTGTTTCCGGGCGCTTTCCTCTTTCATTTTTTTACTTATTCTTCAATTTTTTTGGCCAAAAAACAGCCCTCTTGCCCACGAAGAACCTATTTTACCCAATCATGTAGTTTTTCTCAATATTTTAACCGAGAATCCTCTATTTCCACAGTTTTTTTGGGGAGAAAATCGCCCTTTCTACTCCTTATTATTTGCTAAACACCATTTTTTCTGGGAATTTTTAAGTTTTTCTCAGTGTCTAATATTCACCAAACCAACCTTAAAATGAATCCTGGATACTCCCCTAAATTTGAGCCCTTTTCCTACCTATTAATGAATATCTAAAATCCAGCTTGATTTTTAGCTATTTCCCCAAATAAATTGACATTTTAGCTATTAAGGAGGCTGTGGATTTTAGATGGTTCCTGGGTTTTTGAGGGTTATTTAGGAGGCTGTGGATTCTAGATGGTTCCAGGGTTTTTGAGGGCTATTTAGGAGGCCGCGGATTCCGGTTTAATTTTCAATTTTATAACCTTACTTTTTATACCTCCAATAAAAGCTTCAGGTTCTCTATCTAAACTAACAAAATACAATAAATAACAAAATAAATATTTATTGATCTAACAATCTTCAAGAAATAAAAAAAACTCAATTTTTACAACCAATTTTTCTTCCCCCGATAATACTAATTTTAAGCGCACAGCGCCGGATGTCTTAATTTTTTAAAAATTAATAAGAAATCATGAGTTGTAAACTCGTGTTAAATATGTATGGACGTGTTCATAGACTACTAACATGATGGCACCGCCAGGTCCCAACCTCATTACTTTCGGTACAAGACCTTTATACAACGCTCGCCATCTAAAATATTAATAAATAAAAAATAAAATGAAGAAACAATTTTTACCCTTCTTCTTTATAAATAATGGCTATTGTGCCAAAAGTACTTTTGTATTTGACAACTCCAGGTTCTGGCTGAGGTCCTTGTATTCGACTTTTGGCGACATCAAACGGAATATTGAAACAAGAGCCCAATACTCCTGATGAAAATCCAAGTCCTAATTTATACACTAATTCCAACCTTGGGTCCTTAAAATTTTTAAAATTAAAATTTTCAATAAATTATCTTTTCATACTTTTATATGACCTAATTTTCCTTTCATGGAATGGTAAAAACCGAAGTAAATACCGTTGAAAATCATATTTCGGAGAATTGTCGCAGTAATACCTCTGTAGAGGCCATTTAAGCCAAAACCCTAAAAAATATTTTATATTTGTTTTTATAAAAACAAAGGCTAAGTTTTAGAGAGAAAAAAAAGGAGATAAGATAAAATTGTTTATGTCAAATAAAAGTTACCTGAGAAGCGATAATTTTACGAGTTGTTGTCCATGTGCTCGGCAAATTTTTCATGTGGGTTTTGTCCGATTGCATAGTCACTTTAACGACTTCAAACGGGTTGACGAAAAAAGCTTCGTTCATACCGGCGAAAACGCCAGCTAAAGAAAATGTCTGTAATTTTATTTTTGAATAAAATGAACCAAAGAAAAAAATAGTCTAATCTAAAAAATTTACCAATGGCGTAGGAGTTGGAGAGCCGAACATAAAAACTTTTTTGTATTGTTCAAAAGAAACAAACTAAAAATAAATTAAAATATAAAATATAATAAATTATTTAATACTTTGACAGCACGTTTTGGCGTCTCGGCCAAAATAGGAGGAACAATCCCTTTCCAAAATGCGAAAAGTCCTTCATGCTGCTTCATTTTCACCAAACAGTCGACTATCCCAGAATAATGGATCGGACTATTTTTTTGAATGTGATGCTGCAGCTGCAGCCTCGTTTTGACCACATCCAAAGGATGCATGATACAAACTTCAACAAAACCTAAGAAAAAATATAATTTTTACTAAAAACATAAAATAATAAAATTACCAGCCGATCCTCCTGATCCGATTTGTATAGCGGCATCTTTTAAAAATTGTTTCGTTTTATCCATATTTAAATAATTAACATAGTAACACGTTGAATTCTAGAAAGTGACTGAATGAAAGTTATTTTGTAGAAGGGGATCACCGGTCGTCTATTAATAGGGTTTTCGCATCCTCCAACCTTGTCGTATTGTCCTTAAAAAAATCTTATATAATATTAGATAACTCATCGAATATTAAAATTAAGGCATCGAGTAATGAGAGAACCTATTAGAAGATTGTCAAAAAAAGTTAAAAAACGCTTTTTTAAATTTGCTTCTATTCTGACTGTTGATTGTGAAATGAGAAAAAAATGCAAATTCAGGGAGAGGGGAGCTTCACTTGTATTTGGCAAGTTTATGAGTTTACTCAACTTACAAAGGGTCCAAAGTTTTATATTTTAAAACAGAATTAAGAGATTAAAAAATTGTATTTTTATGTAGGCCAAATAGTAAAATCCAATAAAGGGGTAAACAAGAAGTACAAATATGTTTGATAATTTTTAATCAATAGCAATAAGTTATTTTGGCAGATATTGAAGATCCAAAGGTGTTTTTTTAAGAAGAAAAAGCAAGAGAATTGAAATAGCTGTTTTGCAGTGCTGTAATAAAATGTCTATTGGGTAAAAAGCAATAAAAAGGGTGCCTCTTGAAAGGAAAAAGGGCAAATATCTGATAAAACGGGTGTTTCTAGGACAAATTTCCGTGAAAAAACGCCTAAAAAAGGGCAGAAACATTATAATCTAGCTATAAGCAAGGGAATTGAAATAGGTGTTTTGCAGTGCTGTAATAAAATGTCCATGGGTAAAAAGCAATAAAAAGGGTGCCTCTTGGAAGGAAAAAGGGCAAATATCTGATAAAACGGGTGTTTCTAGGACAATATTCTGTGAAAAAACGCCTAAAAAAGGGCAGAAACCTTATAATCTACCTACAAGCAAGGGATTTGAAATAGGTGTTTTGCAGTGCTCTAATAAAATGTCTATTGGGTAAAAAGCATTAAAAAGGGTGCCTCTTGAATTTTGCAGTGCTGTAATAAAATGTCTATTGGATAAAAAGCAATAAATTGCTTTTTTGCAGTGCCTCTTGAAAGGAAAAAAGAGCAAATATCTGATAAAACGGGTGTTTCTTGGACTTTCTGTGAAAAAACGCCCAAAAAAGGGCAGAAACCTTATAATCTACCTACATGCAAGGGAATCGAAATAGGTGTTTTGCAGTGCTGTAATAAAATGTCTATTGGGTAAAAAGCAATAAAAAGGGTGCCTCTTGAAAGAAAAAAGGGCAAATATCTGATAAAACGTGTGTTTCTTGAACAAATTTCTGTGAAAAAACGCCTAAAAAAGGGCAGAAACATTATAATCTAGCTATAACCAAGGGAATTCAAATAGGTGTTAATATAGGAGGGGGAAGTATATGGGAGGGGAAGTATAACGGAGTGGGAAGTATGTGGAAGGGGAAGTATAACGAACGGGGAAGTATAACGAACGGGGAAGTACTAAGTTTTTTTGTAAAAAAAAAATTTGTTTCGGAAAATTTTCCGGTTTTTTCTTTCTTTTTCTTTTTTCTTTTTTTTTTTGTTTGAAAAATTTTTAAGTTCTTTTTTCGAAAAATTTTTTAAGTGTCAAGGTAGCAATAATGGGCTCTTCGGCCTAGGGATGTGCCTCTCGTAAAGAGTAAAAGTACGAAATTTCTCGGTACTAAAAAAAAAAATTTTTTAACTTTTTTTTTCGAAAAATTTTCTAAGTTTTTTTTTCAAAAAATTTTCAAAGTTTTTTTCGAAAAATTTTCCGGGTTTTCCTTTTTTTTTTTTTCGAAAAATTTTCCAAGTTCTTTTTTTCGAAAAATTTTCCAAGTTTTTTTGTAAAAAAAAATTTTTTTTTCGAAAAATTTTCTGGGTTTTTCTTTCTTTTTCTTTTCTTTTTTTTCTTTTTTTTTCTTTTTGAAAAATTTTCCAAGTTCTTTTTTTCGAAAAATTTTTTAAGTGTCAAGGTAGAAATAATGCGCTCTTTGGCCTAGGGATGTGCCTCTCGTAAAGGGTAGAAGTACGAAATTTCTCCCTACTAATAAAAATAGTAATTAAAAAGTGGCAATTTTTTTGCACCAAAAATTCTTAAAAATATAAGGAGTAATTGGTGAAAATTTGGTGAAAATCGGATTAACGGTTCGGCCGCAGCGAATTTTTTAAAATTTCAAACAGGCATATCTCCGCCATTTTTTCGAAATTCAAAAATCCCCCTCGTTACATTCTTCTTCACCGGCTAAAGAAATTTTGGTGAAAATTTGGTGAAAATCGGATGAAAATTGTGGCCGTAAAGTGTTCCGGAAAAAAATGCTACGGACGGCCGGACGGCACCACAGACAAAGTTGAGATCGGTAAAGATCAATATTCGATTTGACCCTCCGTGGTCTGGAAGACCCTTCCCCAAAAACCCGACGTCGAGGGTATCGCAATAACTTCTTTAAGGAAGTTAAAAGGTCAGAAACCTTATAAATATAATCTAGCTAAATTTTAAAGATTCAAACTGCTACGTAGAAAAGGATCCGAAATTCCTACCAAAAACCACCCAGGGAAGTTGGTATCTTGGCAAAGCAAGGAAAATCCAATTAAAAGGTCGTTTTTATTTAAATAACTATGGAAATATCTATAAAATTGGGCGAAAAGGGTTGCTTGAGGAATTGTCCCGAAGATAAGAGAAAAACTGCAGAAAAACGCATGAAAATGGGGGTGAAAAAAGGCATCTGTGTAGCCAAATGAATACTTCCTACTCTGCTGGAAACGCTAGTTATGCGAAACGCAGCCGTGTTCTCTTCTTTACCCCAAAATTGACGTCATGTTTGCTATCAAGAACGATGACACGATAAGCAGAAAAACAGCTGAGAGACGACACAAGCGCTCTCTCAACACCATAGACGGGAAACTCACAAAAAATAAAAGCAGAAAATGTGAATACTTCATTTTTTTTACATTCGCGAACGTTCACTTAATTACCCCCCAAGAAGATTCTGCGATTCTCGATAATGGTTTTCATCCGCCTGCAGTCCGGATGACGGCCGAAGATGAGAGGCTTTGAAGGACCCGATTTTTGAATGAGCGCCCAACGAATTATGGGCTCGCAAACTTTGGAAATACTCAGGCAAGGAGTTTGGGCATCTTTAACTGGCGGATGGTATTATGACCCACATCAAACTATTTTCTGCAACACTTTCCATCTTTACCTCTGGCTCTTCCTTCTCTGCCTCCCATTCACCATCTACTTGGTAAGTTTCATTTAAAATCAATACCCCAAAATTTATCATATTTTCTATTATCTTACAGAAGCCCCTAGTATCTTAAAGCATTAAACTAATTACCAGTAAATTAGCGCCATTTATTATACCCTTAGCTCATAACAATGAACTCCTTTTATTTGACGAAGCATCCATTAAACTTAATCAAATGGTGTGATAACTCTCACTTTTGTGAAAGTTGATTTAGATCTCAAAATTTCATTTTTAGTCATTTAAAAGGGTCATCACGTAATCTTTTGATAGGATGCCATTATCTTTTAAAAAAACTGTTCAAAGTCTTGTTAATTGAGCCAATATTACAAATAATTATTAAATTTAAAAAAAACTTCCTCCTTTTCTAGATAAATATTGATATTGGATGTATCTGACCTTCGTGGGTTAGTGGTCAAAGTCTTGACTCATTTTTTACTGTAACACTTGTGAACTCACTCTTCTGATGCCAGTGATATAGCATTATGGCTTAACCCTTTCGAGACCTCTGACGCCGGATTCTCTGCGCTACTGGCGCAGCACTTTTCCCCTCACTTCTCCCCGACAGCTCCCATCGCCCAGCAAAGCACAGAAAGTGACGAGTGATGCGATCATCAATTAGTTCATTTCTTCCCCAACTGATGGCCAGTTTTTGCATGTCGCTAGCGCTACAGGAAGCGAAGGTATTAAATATCTTAGAGAGGCTTCCCGCTGGGCAACTAAAGTCGCCTGCGGTCTCCAAGCGAAATGCGCGCATGGCAACTATAGTCGCCTGCGGTCTCGAAAGGGTTAAACCACTTTTTGCGATTGCCTTGAAATTCAGGGATTTTTCAAGTTTTTTTGTGTCTGTACTGTTGAGGACAGGCTCTGTGGCTTGGCCTTTCGGCTAAACCCACTGATTGAGCCCATTTCCCCCATTTTTTCGGGTTACCGCTTGTCAGAAGTTTTTTTTCTGGCATTTACAAGTTTTAGTACTGGCTTTGATACTAGTGCCATACATTATGGCTAAAGTCTCCACTTGGGCCCACACATTCGACCACCTCCATGGCATTATGGCTGAAGCCTCCACTTGGGCCCACACATTCGACCACCGCCATGGCATTATGGCTGAAGCCTCCACTTGTACCCACACGTTCGACCACCGCCATGGCATTATGGCTAAAGCCTCCAGATGGGCCCATGTGTCCAATTTTCCCCATTTTTCATATCTCTCCCAGATTTTTTTGGGTTCCCAGGCCGAGTAGACGTATTTTTTCTGGGTTTAACACCTTCCGTGCGGAGTGTCCTTAGGTAAGGACATCGAGGGTTTCCCAGCGGGGCGTTTTGTCCTTACGTAAGGACAACACCGGTTTCACGTGACGCAAGTTATTGCGTAGTTTTAGCCCTTTGTTGGGGTTGTTCCCCACTTTTTTTTTCTTCCCCTACTTCCTTAGACCTAGACCTTTCATTCCCTGCAAGCCAAACCGAGTTTGGTGGTGTGACGTCATCTAGATTTAATATTATGTGGAAGGTTTAGTTCCCGCCCGAAAGAGCGCCCGCACTGTGGGGTGGATCGTGAAATCTGGCCTCCGCACGGAACGTGTTAATAAGTTTTGGTTTTAATCTTGGCTCTGATAGTAGTACCATGGCATTATGGCTAAAGCCTCCACTAGGGTCCACACTATTTAGAACAGGCAGTGATGTCCATGCCATCTCCATGGCATACTGGCTAAAGCCTTAATCAGTTGGGGCCTTCAGTCTTTGATCCTAGCGTCAACGCAGTATGGCTAAAGCCTCCTCTTAAATTCTGGATTCTTTTGTTTTAGTATCTTCCGCCGTCTCTTCTAGTATGGAGTGGTTACTGTTCGAGTGTTTTCATCGTCTTCGCCACGACGAAACTAATAAACCTCTCACTCCACCACATGTTCGACAGGCCCGAATGTATGGTGGAAGAGATCGTCGACGAAAAAGACATACGAAAAGCCCATTCGAGTCAGCAAACTTCCCCATTAAGGTAAAAAAAGGAAACGTATGAAGACCTTAACTAAACGATATTTCAGAGAGGAAGAAGGAATCGAGATGCAAGTATTAAGTAGCAAACGTGCAAGCGGAGATGGAAGAAGCGTCACACCTGACTGTAGCCCTCCTGCATCTTCAGTGGCCGACAGCAATGACATCACCGTACAGCAAATGGCAAGTACTATCGATCTAAAAGTCGACGTACACAGAAAAAACAGTTCTGAAAGCAGCGAAGGCCCTTGTAGTTGCAACATCCCCTCTCTCCGTAAAGACAAAGGTAATTTTAAATAAAAAGAATCTTCAAAATAATTTTAAATAATTTCAGACTGCGCAGCTAGCACAAGTTGGATGAATGCAGGCAGTAGTCGATCTTTACATCAAGTTTCTCTACCAATAAGCATCCCACGTCCAATGGTAATTTTGAATTTAAAATGATTTCCTATATGACTTTTTCTAAAGGGTGGAGCTAAAAGCTTAAGTGGCGTTTTGGAAGCCTCAGAAGGTGGCGATTTTATGGATTCAAGAAGAGGTAGATTACACCATCGACATAAAAGGAGAAAAGGGCGCCAACGAATTAGTAAAAGTAATTTTATTTTATTTCATTTTATTTTTTAATAAACTTTTTTAGCACGAAGGGAAACATTAGCTGCACGTGGTGTTGATGAAGAACGTGATGGTGAGGCTTTAAGTCCCAGTGGCCTTGATTGGTTATTCCAAAATACCGACAGTGAAAACGAACCTACCTTCCACTGTGAGATATTGTTTTTCACAGCTTTTGCTTATAAAAAGGAAAATCACAGCATGTCTTTTGTACATAAAATTTTTGCATGAACATTTTTTTAATTGGGAAACGAATAATTTCTATCTCGATTTTTTTTTTGTTTTTTTCTTTTTTTGGTGTGGATGTATTATCTAGCTGTGTATATATTCGATGCAGGTGAAACACGTCAAGCTGGCTTTTGGAGATTCACTCTTTCAGATGACACGTTGTCCGATACGTCACTTAGCCTTTTAGAACAGCCGAGTAAGTTACTTAAAATGCTTATAAATTTCAACGATTTACTTGAAATTTTAGTCCCAAATTTGTTTTAAAAACCTGTTTAGGTTTGTAATTTGCCTAATTTGCATGAAAAAACAAGAAAAGCCTTCAGCCTTTGCATGTGCAGTCCACTTGTCTGGGTTTTAGGTCTCAAGACCTAAAAATTTAAAAAAATTGGTTTTATTTAATACAATTTGTTACAGCACAAGAAGATGATCAAGATTCCCCTCCTGGAAAATCCTCGCAAGAACAAGGAGCTATTCCAAAAACACCGAGTAGCCCAGGTAAATTTCTTTCAAAAATAAAATTGTAACTAACATTTCCTCAATAACATGACTAACTTCTGTGTTTTATAGTATGGGCTTCAGACGGACATAGAAGCAGAAGGCCTTGTCATAAACCTAAACACCATCGTAAACTAACTCTTATGGCGAGACAGAATTCGGGTTGGTCTTTTGGAAATGGGATCGATTTGAACCTTAAAGCCATTATGTTAAAAATGAAAAAGCAAACTAAATTTTAAAGAACTGATTTAGGGGTTCAAATCCCAGGCAGTCCTTTTGAAAAATTCCTGGCTTACTATAGAGGCTTGAAGGTTGAAATTTTTTATGTTGAAAATTTGGTTTTAGATTTTTTTTAATGTTTGGGTTTTCATTTTAGGTATGAGTAGTTCAACTGAGAGAGAGCCGAAGCCGGATGATGTGAATAATAATAGTAATAAAAAAGCAGAGCTGAGTTGTTTGCTGCCGACGCCATCGACTCCTACAGTCCTACGTTATCCGCCGATAGCTCCATCAGTCCCGAGTTCATCCTCGGCTCTTGCTACATTTCAACAGTTCGCTCCTGGTGCACAATTTATCCTCCAGCCGTTAACCTCGCGAATCCCATCTCATCCGATGTCTGTCTACACATTCTCTCCTCAAACCCCACAGGCGGAAATAGTCGAACCGAAGCCACATTGTCATCGCCCGACGATCGAATCGCCCAAAATACCGCTCCGTTATTACCGCCACAATTGGTGCCCTTATATCAAAATACGTTTTGACAGACTCACCCTTTTGGCGGTCCTTGACAGAAATTTAAGCTACGTCGAAACATTTTTAAGTATACTATTAGCATCAAGTGTCGGAGTTTTAGGTGCTATTCTTCTCTATCTTGAACTCTATAGAGACCTTCAGGCTTTCATTCTCTGCTTCGTCATGGCTGGAAGTCAATATTCTTTGATAAAAAGTGTTCAGCCAGATACAGCGTCTCCAACTCATGGATACAACAGAATCGTCGTTTTCTCTCGTCCTGTTTATTTCGTTTTAGTCGCATCTTTAATTCTTTTATTACATTTTAACGTACCAAAGACATCAATATCATTTTCAATATATGGTTTAGCATTTAAAACTTTACATTTAACACTTTTCATGCGTGATTTATTATGTACTGTTTTACTTTGTTTTCCTGTTTTATTCGGTTTAGGTTTATTCCCACAAGTCAATACGTTTGCTATGTATCTTTTGGAGCAAATCGATATGCACATTTTTGGAGGAAATGCTACTTGTAGTTTAGGTAGTGCTTTATATTGTGTTTTTCGGAGTTGTGTCGCTGTTGTGTTTTTATATGGTTTCGCCTATGGAGGACTCAGCGAGGAGAAATCGTCTCAGCACATCCTTTTTTCGATTTACTGCGGACTTTTGATTGCTACGAGTTATCATCTTAGTAGGAGCTCAAGCGACCCGGGTCCTATATTGAACATTTTAAAAGCCCATCTTTGGATTGAGGAAGATATACAGAAAAATGATGACGTCAAAGATGAACCTGATGATGATCCATTACCAAAGAAATTGCAGACTACAGTCAACACGAGGCTTAAATCTGATCTGTTGGTGTGCATTGTGATCGCTCTAGTCGTTTTCGGAATCCATTGCAGCTCGATTTTTACTGCTTTGCAGCCTGAACTTAACCCAGTAAGTTGGAAAACATCAGTAAAAAGTAGGCCGAAAAACGCTGTTTTATGGGCCCAAAAACCTTTTTTCAAACATTTTTCTTCCATATTAAACATCAATAACTTATTTTAGGTTATGGGAAGTGTAGCTGTCGCTCTAGGTTTTTTATTACATTACATAATGCCTCAACTTCGTAAGCAACTCCCTTGGCTTTGCCTAGCTCGTCCAGTCCTGAGGCACTCGAACCACCCTCGATATGAACCTCATCATCCACCGACTGTCATGTGGTTTGAAAAGGTAAACAAAACAAAATATTTATAAATTATTATACAAATTTTTCAGCTCTACGTTTGGCTTTGTGTTCTTGAAAGCAACATCGTTTATCCAGTCCTAATGCTGGCACGTTTGACGTCTGATTCAACATTGCTTGCTGATAAAATGGGACCTGGATTAGCATCATTAGTTTTAACATTGTGCGGTTTAAAAGCTCTCCGTTTAGCATTTTCCCAACCGCACGATCAATATCTAGTCCTTACGTTCGCCGTTCTTCTATTTCAAGTTGATTTTCGTCAATATTCGTCGACTTTTCTTGTCGATTACTTCATAACTGCCATTGCTTTAAATAAAACTTATGAATTTTTGCTCAAGGTATATTTTTTTAAATGTAAAATTGTTTTTATTTATTTTTGAAATTTTAGATTCAGTTTGTAGTCACATATATTGCTCCATGGCAGATTACATGGGGTTCTGCTTTTCATGCTTTCGCACAGCCGTTCTCCGTTCCGCATTCAGCAATGACATTTCTTCAAGCTGCGCTTTCTGCTCTCGTATCAGCTCCTCTAAACCCATTTTTAGGTTTGTTCCCGGCAATATGAATAAATCCCTCGCCTGGGCCCATACTATTTTTTCCATAACTCTGGGAGGAGAGGATTCTCATTTTTCAATTCTAAATTTTTGTTTAAATTAATCTCTTATAGAAATTATCTAATGTTAATTTATGTTTTCAGGTAGTGCAATTTTCATCAGTTCGTACGTCCGCCCAATTAAATTTTGGGAAAGGGATTATAATACAAGACGAGTCGACCATTCGAATACTCGACTCTGTTCCCATTTGGACAGAAACCTAGGCGCCGACGATAATAACCTCAACTCAATATTTTACGAACATTTGACCCATTCTCTCCAGCATTCTCTCTGCGGCGATATTATTTTAGGAAGATGGGGAATAGTAAGGCAAGGCGACTGCTTCGTACTCGCTTCAGATTATTTAAACTGCCTAGTCCACATTATCGAAATCGGAAACGGACTTGTCACTTTTCAAATGAGAGGATTGGAATTCCGCGGGACGTACTGCCAGCAAAGGGAAGTGGAAGCGATTTCAGAAGGCGTAGAAGACAATCAAGGCTGGTGCTGTTGCGAACCAGGCCATCTTCCAAATCTTTTAAGCCTTAACGCCAGTTTCTCATTACGATGGTTAGCCTGGCAAGTAACCGCTGCCAGCTACGTCCTTGAAGGTTACAGCATATCAGACAATTCCGCTGTATCCATGCTTCAAGTTTTCGATTTTAGAAAAGTCTTAGTCACATATTACGTTAAGGTAAATTTTATATCTTTAAATATTTCTTATCCTCATTTTTTTTAGAGCATAATTTATTACGCAGTTGGATCAGAAAGATTAGAAACTTGGTTAGAAAGTCCAGTTTTATTAGACGCCCTTAGGCCGACTTTAAGTAAAAATTTTGTCGAACTTGATCCCATTTTTAATGTTAACATCGACGAAGATTATGACTTCCGAGCTGCTGGAGTGACTCGGACTTCATTTTGTAATGTTTACTTAGACTGGATACAGTTCTGTAACGACAAACGAGAAAAAGTAATTTTATTTGTTTTAAATTTGTTTTTTACATAATTTTTTTGTAGAAATTGGCAGATACTGGGAAAGATTCGACTTTGGTTTCATTGTGTTTTGCTTTAAGTCTTCTTGGAAGGAGAACTTTAGGAGCAGCTTCTCATAACACACTTTCCAGGTAAAATTTTTATTTTGAAGTTTTTCATTTTTTAAAATTTCTTTTTTAGCGTGGAATTTTTTCTGTATGGACTTCACGCCCTTTTTAAAGGCGACTTTCGCATAACTTCGCTTCGAGATGAATGGATTTTTTCAGATATGGAACTTCTTAAAAGTGTCGTAGCTCCAGCTGTCAGAATGTCTTTAAAACTTCATCAAGTAAATATTTTTAAAAAAGCGAAAAATTAGGGATTTCTTGTGAGAAAAACCTGTAAAAAGTCTGTTTCTCAGTCAATTTGAAGAACAACTCCAAAAATCTAGTATAAAAAGGTTTTTTTTTTAAATCAAAGAAAAACGCCCTGAATTAAAGGGTCAATTTGACTTGTGATCTTGAGAAGTCTTGAAAGATATCAAAAATTGCGCAATTTTGACAGGAAAAAACTTGTTTTAGGATCATTTTATGTCACCTGAGGAGTACGACGACCCGAATATTTTACACGCAGCAATCACGGAACACAGGGAAAAATTGGTCATATCACATGAAGGCGATCCAAGCTGGCGAGCTGCCGTTTTAGCCGGTACTCCTTCATTGCTTGCCCTAAGGTATTTATTTTATACTTAAAAAAAAAGAGATTAACTTTTTTTTAAGGCATGTTACTGATGATGGGACCGATGAATATAAAATCATCATGCTTAACAAACGTCTTTTAAGTTTCCGAGTTATCAAATTAAACAGAGAATGCGTCCGTGGGCTTTGGGCTGGACAACAGCAAGAATTAGTTTATCTTAGAAACACAAATCCTGAAAGAGGATCTATTCAAAATGCCAAACAAGTAATAAAACAAACAAAAAACGTTAAAAAAAATAATTTTTTAACTTTAGGCATTGAGGAATATCATAAATTCATCATGTGATCAGCCAATCGGATATCCTATTTTTGTTTCTCCTCTAACGACTTCATATTCAGACACCAATAGCCAATTGAGAAGTATTTTACCAGGTCCAATAACTACGACATCGATAAAACAAGCTGTGATGAGATTATGGACTAGGTTTGACTTTTAAAAAATAAGTTTTGGTTAATTGTTTTTTAGGGTTAGAAAAAGGTGTGTGGAAGGATGTTCTAGTGGTGGATCTATGCATCAGGATGATGGTGGATTTGGAAATGAAGGTGTTTATGCTATGACAACTTATGGAACTCGTCAATCAGGTATGATGTTAAATTGAAAGAAATCGATAACCTTTTTAAAGGTATTGCGGGATCTTTAGAACGTGGAGGGGCCAGAGCGAGCGTAGTATCTTCTGGAAAACCCTCATTGGCGTCACTTGCCGGACTTTTGTCGCCTGCAACGCAGACCAACGAACCAACTGCCCTCCCTAGAGTTAGAGTAAGATTTCACTTTAATCTTAAGAAATAGAAAAAAAATTTCTTTGGTAGATTGTAGATCCGAATCAGGTCTACGACTGTATAAATCTTGGCCGTCGTATTGACGTTGTTTGGCCTGATGAGAAGATGAGAGCCCAAGGAGGAAGGTCGCAGTGGAACGACTGGGTTCCTCTTCCCGGAATGGAAGGACAGGTAATTTTTGGCCCATATCCCCAGCATTTATCAGCATTCCTTGATCAGCTTATAACTGCTTTCCAGTGATTTTTCTGGCGTTTTTTAAAAACCTTTCTATGTCCATCAAACGCCATTTTTGTCTGAAAAATTGGCTTCTATGGTCTTGTTCTTGAATATGTTGTTTTTTGTTTAATTTTCAGGTTGTCCATAAGTGGGTACCATGCCACCGTGATATTACGAAAAGGTCTCACGTTGACCGTACGATCCTATTGGTTAAAATCGACGACAGATACGTCCCGATCGCCGAATCAGGCATTATCGATTTAGGACCTGACTTATAGTAAATTACCATCCAAAACAGTCTCGCTTCATTTTCTTTATCAATGACATAATTTTTAAATCTTCGTTTTCAATTTAAAAACGCCTTAAATTGTTAGACTGATTGTAAATATTTTGTTGTATATACTTTTGTGAATAAATTGTAAATTTTTATCGACACGATTATAGAAGTTATCACATTTAGGTCGAATTTAGAACGTGGGTATAGGAACTTGGCTGTGCATTAAAGGCTTATTTTCATTTAAGAAGCTATAATTAATCATTTTATAGCAGGGACTCCTATATTATAAGCCATTATATTTATTATCAAGCCCTCTAATTTTTTTTATAATTATTATTATCTAATATTGTAACCGATGTGGCTATTTTGCAACTCTTGATCTCAATACTAAAAAAATTCTTTGTTTGAACTTTCTCAAGTTGCCTGATGGCCCTTCGGTTTTTGCCTCTTCAAAATTAAGTTTTGAAAATGCAAAATATCATGTAAAGTGTTCAGTTTCTATTTTTAGAATGGGTGATGTTATCATAAAATTGAAACAATAAATTATATAATTTGTATTGCGTTTTATTTAGCCGCTAAAATTACTTTACCTAAAAACCCAATTTAACAGAATTTCGTGTAGTTGACCTTTTGGTCAAGAAATGCCCCTTTTAACCAATTTTTTAAGCCTGTTTGTCAGTTTTTCAGTCAAGAAGTCGAGAAACCCTTTTTTTTTTTTTTTTTTTTTTTTTTTTTTTTTTTTTTTTTTTTTTTTTTTTTTTTTTTTTTTTTTTTTTTTTTTCTTTTCTGTAACTCTCAATCTTTACCTAATCGCAAATTTTCACGAGTTTTTTGTCATTTTAGGAACATCTTTTTTGCAAGAATTTGAGACGTTTTCCTCCATTTTTTCCAAAAAATTGGCATGGTGGCGAACAGAATTTACAATTCTCAGGCAAAATTGAACTTCAAGTTACCTTCTCATTCTAAGCATAAATGCTCATGCATAGGGTTGATTCGATATGGCCTTCCTTCCGATATTTTATCCGATATGATATTTTTGAAAAATATCAGATGAACCGATATAACGGAAGGAGAATATCGGATGAACCGATATATTGGAAGGAGAATATCGGATGAACCGATATATCGGAAGGAGAATATCGCATGAACCGATATGTCGGAAGGAAAATATTGGATGAACCGATATATCGGTAGGAAAATATTGGTACAAATATTGCACATATCGGAAGGAAAATATCGATATTCCGATATATCGGAACTAACGCAACAACCCTACAGTCATGCAAGGAGGGAAAAACCAAACGAGCGAGATAATATAGCAAATTTTAAGAAGATAAAAGAAAATTTTCGACTAGTCTGAAATTCTGCGTCCCTGTGGACCGAATCTTCTGCGCT
Source organism: Orius insidiosus (assembly GCA_014119065.1). Taxonomy (NCBI): domain Eukaryota; kingdom Metazoa; phylum Arthropoda; class Insecta; order Hemiptera; family Anthocoridae; genus Orius; species Orius insidiosus. The sequence continues at coordinate 38,445 of JACGAQ010000979.1, forward strand.
TGTCTTCAGCAAACTGTCCGACTCAATCTTTTAGGCAAGTTTCATCATGACAAACCGTCTGCCATTATGATGATGTAATACAGAAAAAAGATGGCCGCCTTTTCTGTAGGATTTTATTCTTTAAAAACAATGAAATGAAGTCACAGAACAACGTGTTTTCGTTCGCGCATCCTTTCTTTCTGGGCTCGTTTTCTTCAAGCTCCAAGCGGGTAGAATCCTCATTCATGGTGGCGAAGAGAATTGACAATGCTCAGGCAAATTGAAAGATTTGACCAAATTGAACTTCAAGTTAAGTACCTTCCTCATTTTAAGCGTAAATGCTCATGCGTGGAGGGAAAAACCAAACAAGAGAGATAATTTAGCAAATTTTAAGAAGCTAAAAGAACAAAATTTTCGACTAGTCTGAAATTCTGCGTCCCTGTAAACCGAATCTTCTGCGCTTTTCTTCAGCAAACTGTCCTACTCAATCTTTTAGGCAAGTTTCATCATGACAAACCGTCTGCCATTATGATGATGTAATACAGAAACAAAGATGGCCGCCTTTTCTGTAGGTTTTTATTCTTTAAAAATAATGAAATGAAGTCACAGAACAACGTGTTTTCATTCGCGCATCCTTTCTTTCTGGGCTCGTTTTCTTCAAGCTCCAAGCGGGTAGAATCCTCATTCATGGTGGCGAAGAGAATTTACAATGCTTAGGCAAATTGAACTTCAAGTTAAGTACCTTCCTCATTCTAAGCGTAAATGCTCATGCATGGAGGGAAAAACCAAACAAGAGAGATAATTTAGCAAATTTTAAGAAGCTAAAAGAACAAAATGTTCGATTAGTCTGAAATTCTGCGTCCCTGTGGATCGAATCTTCTGCACTTTTCTTCAGCAAACTGTCCTACTCAATCTTTTAGGCAAGTTTCATCATGACGAACCGTCTGCCATTATGATGATGTAATACAGAAACAAAGATGGCCGACTTTTCTGTAGGTTTTTATTCTTAAAAAATAATGAAATGAAGTCAAAGAACGCAGCTGAGCGATAACCTCCTGCTTTATTAATACTTCTTCAACTGCTCAGTACTCCAGGAATTCCGGTAAAACGGTTATTTCCGTGGAAAAAATTGTTGGTCTTAAAACACTCTTGAAGACGTTCGAAAATTTAATGTGACAGTTGTTTTTTCACCAGAAAACCCGTGGAAACAAAAATCCAGGGCAATAATTAGATGCCTAACTTACGGGGAAAAATAGGAGGAAAGAAAATATCATGCAACTTTTTTATTTTTTTGTATTAACGTGAAAATAAACAACTCAACAGTTTATGAAAATACAAAAAAAAATTTAGGATTATCACAAGAAAAAACAAAAAGGAAAAAGACTAAAACTAAAATAACTTGATTCTTTCAAGAAAATTATCAATTTTTATTACATTTTTTTTTATTTACATTGAACAAGAGAACAGATGACTACGATATGATTATCACAATGATTTCTTATTAGTAAACCTTTTAATTTTATACAGATATCCCGAAGAATGGCGAAGATTATAAAAAATAAATCGCTTCTTTTAAGAAGAGAAAAGAAAACTGAAATCATAATTTTTTAAATATTTACAATGGATTTTTACAATATTTAAGGCATCCCTTATAAACAGAAAAGTGGACCAGGTCTAGAAAAGGCCGAAAACAATTTTTGGAAGAAAAAGAACAAAAAAAAAGGCGAAGGACTTCGGAAAACGCTCGCCCTTGAAATCCTGAGAAAACTAAAAAAACCGAAATTTGAGCTAGTAAACAAAAATTCTAGCCATCACTAACCTTAAATAAATGTGCTTTAAAGCTAAATGCAAAGTCAAATGATGCTCTAAAATGTACAAGATGATTCTGGAAAACGTCTCAAGCTAAAATTCGCCGTTTTAGACAAATCTGGTCTCATAAAAACAAAAATTAGGCTAAAAACCCATTTTTAAGGCACAATTTTTACCGCCTTATTTTTTATTTAACCTAAACACCTTGTACATTGAAAAGTTGTGCAAAATCATAAATAAAAACTGTTAATTTGGCCAGTTTCACAACCTATTAATCGTCAGGCAACCTAGGCTAAACTTTAGTGCCAATAATCATAAAAAAAATTACAATATAATCTCATTAGAATATTAATTTTTTAATAATAAATGATAAAAGAAAAAAAAACTAGAAGGGAATTTGATTTCTAGGCCCAAAATTGGAGGAATGTCATTGATAAAAGTTTTTTCCTTAAAAAAAATTTGATGCTAAAAATATGATGCACCAAATATTCAGACTTGGTTTCAATCTCTCGGTAAATTTATTTTTTTTTAGAAAGAAAAATTACATTTATGATGTTTTTTTGTTACCACATACATGAAGCGATATAATATAAAATTTTGAAATGTAGATATGAGGAAGCGATGAAGAAAAGATGAAGTAAGAAAAACCGGAGGGGGTCCTGCTGAACTTTTTGAGGAGGGAGTGGTGACGAACAGTATTTCGAAACTGGGAGCTCGCCTGTTTTGTAGTACTCTTCTAATATTTTGTCTTTCTCCTCCCATCGCGTAAAGAGCCATTTGGTCACTTCTTCTTGTTTCTTCGGCAACTAAAAACGAATTTAAATTTTAAAAACTTCTTTTTTAATGGCATGAATCCTCGGATTGTTTAGCCAGAGGAGAATACGCAAATAATTTATATTGTTTTTACCTCTACGGATGGAAAAAGACGATAAAACATAAGCGTTGAACATGGTTTACGAGCTCCGGTGACTATAGTTCCTAAATCAATAGGTTTCCCTTCAGGGTAAGCAATTGTTATATCCAATATCCATCTCAAAGTATCTTTGGCTATAATCATATTGAAAAATTTAATAAAACAAGATAATTAGTCTTAATAAGATATTCCATAACAAGAAATATTGAATAATTAAATTAGGGTCTAATTATAAAAACAACTTGTTAATTTAAGTGGTTTATGAATAATAAAAAGGTGGGGAAAATGAACTCACGTAGGGGTTTAACTTCTGAAGATTTTTCATCGCAGCCGAGTACTTCCATGATGCCGTGCATGGCGCCCATTCGGGGCAAAGAAACATTATTGAGCATCGGAAGATTATTTTTGATTGCATATCTAAAAATAATGATAAAAAAAGAAAAGATAGATATAAAAAAGTACCTTTTGCTAGCTTCCCTTCGTTTTCTTAGAAAACCTCCTTCGGGGAATAAAACCATGAGTTTTCTATTGAGAGGAATGTAGGATTCCTTAAGGTGTTTTTTCAAAAGGGTGACTGCAGTTTCTCTGGAGTCTCTACCGGAGAGAATGAAGAAGTCTTCGTGGAGGACGGAGACGATTCCAAAATTGGTGAACTTAAAAACGCGGTCCATGACCCACATTATGTTTGGAAGAACGTTTGGCTTCGCGTTGAAATTCGCCATGAGCATGGGAACGTCCGCAGTCGACTGGTGGTTCGCGATGACCAATGTCCTGTCGTCCACGCACAACCGGATATCATCTCCGATTTCAACGACTGAAATTAAAAAGAAAGATCAGTCCCCGATACAAGAAAGAAAGGCTTTTTGAGAAAATAGGACCAAATGTCAAGGCTGGAAGACCAAGAGAATAGAGGAAAAAACAAAAATTCTATAAAAATGGGTATAAAATAAGCCAAATGCTGAGAAAACCTGGCAAAACTGTTGTTTGTTGTTAAGGATAAACTTCTAAAAGGCCTGAAAATCCAGAGTTTTTAGGAAAAAGCCTGGGAATCTAATTACTAAGAGTATTTGTTGGACAAAAAAATAACTGTATGAACCAGGGGAATCAATTTTTGCCGAAAAGTTCTTTTAACTTCCTTAAAGAGGTAAAGGGTTTTTGGTTAAGGGTCTTCCAGACCCGTAGGGTCAATTCAAATATTGATCTTTACCGATCTCAACTTTGTCTGTGGTTCCGGCCGGCCGTCCGTCCGTAGCATTTTTTTTTCCGGAACACTTTACGGCCACAGTTTTCATCCGATTTTCACCAATTTTCACACAAATTTCTTTTGCCGGTGAAGAAGAATGTAACGAGGGCGATTTTTGAATTTCGAAAAAATGGCGGAGATATGTCTGTTTGAAATTTTAAAAAATTCGCTGCGGCCAAACCGTTGGCCCGATTTTCACCAAATTTTCATCAATTACTCCTTAAATTTTTTAAGAATTTTCGGTGTAAAAAATTTTTTTAGTCGGAAGAAATTTCATACTTCTACCCATTACGAGAGACACATCTGAAGGCCAAAGATCCCATTATTTCTGCCTTGACACTTAGAAAAATTTTCAAAAAAAAAACTTAGAAAATTCTTCAAAAAAAAAAAAAAAATTGGAAAAATTTTTGAACAAAAAAAACACGGAAAATTTTTCGAAAAAAAAAAACTCTGAAAATTAAAAAAAAAAAACTTATAAAATTTTTCGAAAAACAAAACTCCCCCCTCCTTTATACTCTCCCTCCCTTCATTATACTTTCGTTCCCTTATACTTCCCCCTCTGTTATATTTACCCTCCCATATACTTCCCCCTCCGTTTTACGTCCCCTCCGTTATACTTCCCCCTCCTATATTGTTACTTCTCTTTAAGGAAGTTTTCGTTGGAAGCTCTTCAAACCAGTACTTTTTGCTCGAAGACCAAGAAAATCAGGGACAAATCCAGTAAAATGGGTGCCTTTTGGTGGATAGGCTGCGGAATTTTTTTTAGGAAAACAACATTCTATTAAAATATAAGGGAAAAAAATGTCCGTAAAGCAACAAATACCCAGCAAAAATTTTTTTTACAATAAATAAATGCTATTTATGACACTATCTTAAAGTTTATCTCGCGGGTCAGATAATTGAAGTGTTTAAATAATTCTCTTGGAATTATAAAAATTGGCAACTTATCAATATAAATCTGAAGTGTACAGATGTCAACAGACCATTGTTTTTAAACAAATAAGAGATAAAACTGGTAGCAAGAAAATTTCATTACATTGTCATTTTAATTTTTATACTTACTGTCATATCCGGCTGACCAGCTCCACATGCTCACCATCGCCAGAAGCCAATGGAAAAACGTCCCTTCGATTTTCCAGTATAAATTCGGCCTGTAGTACCGTAACGGTTGGAAGAAAAGCATCCATACGCAAAAAGTAGGGATGCAGTAAATATTGTTTAATATAACAAACAATACTCTAACTATCGATTTTATTAAAAGGATCCTGAAAAACAATGTAATTTCTTCTCCTTTTTTCATCTCATCATACTCACATTTTGAAAAATAATGATTAAACGTCTCGTTTTTTTCTAATTGATTGATATCATTAAAATTGATATCATTGGCTGATTTGTAACCACATTTTTAAAACCTTTCTGGTCAAGAATATATACAAATAAATCTGTAACAAAAAAAAATAATAAAAATTTATCGACAGGTTGCTTTATTGACGGATCGATTCACATGAGCGAACACATCAGATAACTTGATGACAATTTAATACCCCATAGTACATTATGAAAAAAAAAAAAAATTCCTGAATTATTTTAGAATAAAATTTTGAAAGAGAGGACAAAAATTCAATTTTTCAAGCAAATTTTTGGGTAAAATGTCAAAAAAAACTTCAGTAAAAAGAGTATTTCTAGGCTTAACTTAAGTTCCTAGCCAAAATGCACAAAAATACAATATGCAATCTGGCTTGAAAGACCAAGAAAATCAGGAAAAAGCATAAAAATACGATTCTTGGGGGGAAAAAAGGATAGAATTTTTGGACTAAAACGCCTAAAAATTCAGTAAATAGATGTTTTTTGGATAAAATACTGCGGAATTTTTAACCCAAGTATTCCATAAAAATCACTAATCAGACCAAGGAAATCAGAAAAAACCTAAAAGCTCCAAAATCCATTTTACAAAGAGTGTTTCTTAAAAAAACGACAAAAGTATGGATTTTTTTTGGGCAAAAACGCCAGAAAAAATTAGTAATGGGTCAACAAGCCCAAAAACCTACTATATTTCTATTTATAGTTATTTCTTAGCTGAAAGATCAAGTAAATCAGGAATCATGTAGGAATACAAAAAACCATTAAATTTGAACTTCCTTAAAGAAGTTATTGTGATACCCTCGACGTCGGGTTTTTGGGGAAGGGTCTTCCAGACCCCAGAGGGTCAAATCGAATATTGATCTTTACCGATCTGTGGTTCTGGCCGGCCGGCCGTCCGTAGCCAAAGAGCCCATTATTTCTACCTTGATACTTAGCATTTTCCAAAAAAAAACTTAAAATTTTTATTGAAAAAATAAAAAACCTAAAAAACTGAAAATTTAGAAAAAAAAAGAGAAAAAAAAACTTCCCCCTTAGCTATATTTTCCTCCCTTATACTTCCCCCTCTGTTATACTCCCCCCTCTGCTATACTTCCCGTCCTTAATACATCCCCCTCCTATATTGTTCCTTCTCTTTAAGGAAGTTGGCGTCGGGGCCAGCTCCAGATTAGTACTTTTTTAAGAAAGAAGAAAGGTTGAAACATCCAGGATTGCAAATAACAGCTCTAAAAGTTTATTTAAAAAAAAAAGGGCCATGAAAAATCCATTAATATAAACTAATTTTTAGAAATTCCAAGCAAAATAAAAATAATAGATTAACTTTTTCTTTTAAAGCCATGGGAATATTTCAATAGTTGGGCTCCGTGTCAAGGTCGAAATCATTTCATAAGACACAAGTCCAGGAGTGGGAAAAGTAAAAAAAAATTTTTTTTTGTAAGGTGATTAATAAACATTCAAATTGGCGTTATGTAAATTTTTAAAAATGTCTCTTACCTCATAATGTCAGCTTTTTTCTGTCTCAATTTCATAAAAATCGTTCGCACCAGATCAAGAAAAAACCATTCCTTATGATTCTATTGCATCGAATCTAAAAAAAAAATTATACAAATTACATAAAAGATTAGAATGACCCTGCAACCTTTTAAGACAATTTTCTAGACAGGAGCCATAAAAGATTATATTTAAAAAAAATAGTTCATAAGATAAGATGATTAAGTTAATTAATAAGGTCAGACATACTAGCAATTGAAATTTGACTTCTTGATAATATATTTTAGAGTCAAATGACAAATTAAAGACTTCCTTATGTGTATTGTATGTTAATGGCCTCATTTATATTTGTTTTTGCGAATCGGAAAGTGAATCATCAAACTCAGCTCATCAGAAAAAAATCTTGCTTTTTATGCAGGTGAATTTTCATGGACACGAAAAAAAGAAATTAAGTCAAAAAAGTTTAGATAAAACTAAATAACCTTGTTTAAAAAAGAGCGTAGAAAAGGTGCTAATGTGATAAGAAGTTGAGCAATTTCGTTTAAAAAAAACTTAAACATATCGGTGGAGAAGGGTATCAAAAAGTGGGTTTTTATCAGTTTTTATCAAATATCTCAAAAACTATGAGGTTTAACGAAAAAGATATTTAATATTTAAAAAATCTACATTAAATTTTCAACAAAAAATGTTTAGCCCATAAACTTTTTGAAGTGAACGGTTTAGAAGTTATGAGCCGTCCAATGTTTAACTCCCAAACATCTGATAAAAAGGGTGTTTCTAGACCAGAAAATTGAGAAAAAGGGCACAAAACATATGGTTGTAAAAACTCATTCGATTAAATAGGGCGTTTGAAAGTTCATAACCTAATAAAACTGGTGTTTCTACACCAAAAAATAGTTTGGAAGTTCATAACCTGATAAAACTGGTGTTTCTACACCAAAAAATCGAGAAAAACAACCCAAAACGAGATAAAATTAATCTTAAACGCCAGAAGGCCAGATAAACGGAATTTTCCTAGACCGGGAAATGGAGGGAAAAAACAAAAAACCCGGTAAAAAATGGTAAACGCCCGAAGACCTTTAAACGGGTGTTTTTAGGCCTGAAAATCAAGGAAAACTACTTAAAAACTGGCTAAAAAGGTTGTTGAACGCTTGGACGTTTCTACACCAAAAAATCAAGGAAAACTATCCAAAAGCCAGCAATAAAAATGTCAAACTCCCAAACACATGATAAAACAGGTGTTTATACACCACAAAATCGAGGAAAACTACTTAAAATCTGAGCCCGTTTACACAAAAAAATTTTTATCGAGGAAAACTACCCAAAACGCGGTAAAATTAATCTTAAACGCCAGAAGGCCAAAAAACTTGATTTTCTAGACTGGAAAATTGAGGGAAAAGACCAAAAACCCGGTAAAAAATAATAAGCGCCTGAAGACCTGAAAAACGGGTGTTTTGAGGTCAAAAAATCAAGGAAAACTAAGTAAAACCCAGCTAAGCAGGTTGTTATACAATTGGATGTTTCTACACCAAAAAATCAAGGAAAACTATCCATAACCCGGCAATGAAAATGCTTAACTCCCAAACACGTGATATAACGGGTGTTTCTACACCAAAAAATCGAGGAAAACTATCCAAATCCCAGCAATAAAAATGCTTAACTCGTAACCACATGATAAAACGGGTGTTTCTACAACACAAAATTAAGGAAAACTACTTAAAATCTTAAGCCCCAGAAGGCCAGATAAACTGAATTTTTCTAAACTGGGAAATGGAGGGAAAAGACCAAAAACCTGGTTAAAATGGTAAACGCCTGAACACCTGAAAAACGGATGTTTTTAGGCCAAAAAATCGAGGAAAACTACGTAAAAACTGGCTAAAAAGGTTGTTAAACGCTTGGACGTTTCTACACCAAAAAATCAAGGAAAACTATCCAAAAGCCGGCAATAAAAATGCTAAACTCCCAACCACGTGATAAAACGGGTGTTTCTACACCACAAAATCGAGGAAAACTACTTAAAATCTTAAGCCCCAGAAGGCCAGATAAACTGAATTTTTCTAAACCGGGAAATGGAGGGAAAAGACCAAAAACCTGGTTAAAATGGTAAACGCCTGAACACCTGAAAAACGGGTGTTTTCAGGCCAGAAAATCAAGGAAAACTACTTAAAAACTGGCTAAAAAGGTTGTTGAACGCTTGGACGTTTCTACACCAAAAAATCAAGGAAAACTATCCAAAACCCGGCAATAAAAATGCTAAACTCCCAACCACGTGATAAAACGGGTGTTTCTACACCACAAAATTGAGGAAAACTACTTAAAATCTTAAGCCCCAGAAGGCCAGATAAACTAAATTTTTCTAAACTGGGAAATGGAGGGAAAAGACCAAAAACCTGGTTAAAATGGTAAACGCCTGAAGACCTGAAAAACGGGTGTTTTTACGCCAGAAAATCACGGAAAACAACTTAAAAACCGGTTAAAAAGGTTGTTGAAAACGGGTGTTTTCAGGCAAAAAAATCAAGGAAAACTACTTAAAAACCGGCTAAAAAGGTTTATGAATGCTTGGAAGTTTCTACACCAAAAAATCAAGGAAAACTTTCCAAAACTCAGCAATAAAAATGCTTAACTCCCAACCACGTGATAAAAACGGGTGTTTCTACACAAAAAAATCGAGGAAAACTATCCAAATCCTAGCAATAAAAATGCCTTACTCCCAACCACGTGATAAAGGGTGTTTCTACACCACAAAATCGAGGAAAACTACTTAAAATCTTAAGCCCCAGAAGGCCAGACAAACTGAATTTTTCTAAACCGGGAAATGGAGGGAAAAGACCAAAAACTGGTTAAAATGGTAAACGCATGAACACCTGAAAAACGGGTGTTTTTAGGCCAAAAAATCGGGGAGAATTATCCAAAACCCGGCAATAAAAATGCTGGCAAAAAACACGTGATAAAACAGGTGTTTCTACACCACAAAATCGAGGAAAACTACTTAAAATCTAAACCCGTTTACACCAAAAATTTTTGGAAAGTCTCATAAGCCCCCCAATGCATCCAAGACTTAATAAAACGGAATCTTTAAGAAAAAAAATGATCAAAAATATCATATGATCGTAGAAAATTTTTCAATTCTCGTTACATGAAGCCATATTAAACATAAAAACCCAAATAAAATAAATCTGTTAAATACTTAAGTGTTAAATAACACAAAAACTTACATAACAAAACCTCAGGAACCATGCACTAAATCCAGATAAACCTCTGGATCAAAAAATAAAAGTTTCTGAGAAACCGTCCGACCGCTTAATTACTTATTTAAGTTAACGACGAGCAAGTTAAGCTATTAAGGGTTCATGTCCTGTGACATAAATTACACAAGTGACTAATTCGAAAGGAAACTATTTTAAATAAAGATAAAATTTAAAAATGAAAAGATTCTAAAATGATTTTAAAATGTCGTGAGAGAAAAATCAAAGTGATATTTACCAACAAAATGTGAATCTTGACACACAAAAAAAAAGTTAACCTTCGCACCAAGTGTTTAATGAAGAGTTTTCAAATTACCTCGTTAGCTTCATCTTTTATCTCTGAAAGATAAGGAGTCGACTTCTGCCTTTCAATAAAAGAAAAATCTATTGGGAAACTGTCTAATATTGGATACTACTCAATGAGAAAATTAAGAGATCAAGACCTCGCCGGGCGTAGAATACTGAAGAACCTGTCATTCATCCTTGTGGCAAATGAAGGAGTAGGGATATCAAAAACTACAAAACAACCGGTTCTTATATCAGTTAACCGCTCTTTTTATCATCAATTTTTAAACAAAAAAAATTTAATTCACATCAAAAATATAGTTAATAATCCCCAAATTTTGAGTCTAGTATCATTTTTATGGTCTATTTTTAAAGATATTGCAAGGCCAAAAAATAACCGTTGATTTACAACCTGATATTTGAACTGTTCCTTTCTGGACGCTCTCTGCACGAGGGAAAATGATGGAAAAGTCCGCCTTTTTATGAACTTAATTAAAAATTTAATTACAATTAATTAATTTGTTAAACCATAAATTGTCAGTTTTATTGATTTTTACTTAAAAATTGCATAAATATATCCTTTTGATTGATATTTTTTGCTTTCTCGAATAACAGATAGAAGCTGAGGTCCTGTATGGCACCTTTCAAACCAAATTCATTCATAATAAATATTTTCATAACTCTGAAATTTATTAATATGAATATTATTCATAAAATCAAAATTATTGAATATGAATACATATCAGATTTGGCACATTCATGAAGTCCTATGTTTATGAGTTATTCTAATACTTACGAATTTAAATTATTCTTATATATGAATACGCCTGAATCAATTATAAATTGTCAAAATTAAGGCAAAATAGAAAAAATAACTCAGGGTATAAGACTAAAAAAATTTAATAAAATTAAGTCTAAAACATCTATCATTTACACACAAAAAAATGTCAAATTGATATTTTACAAGACAAAATTTACACACGTTCGGATCGGCTTCTTGCTTTAGGCTTGTCGACTTTCCTTTTTTCTTTGTCCTTTTCGTCGACCCTCGATTTTCTTCTTGTACTCTTCGCTTTTTTCGCTTTTCTGTTCAGTTCGCCTTCTTCGAGCTTTTCATCGACACTTTCGTCATCGTCCAGACTGTCGTATTTTGGACTAGGTGGCGAATTTTCTCTTTTCGAAGGTGAATTTTCTTTAGGTGAAGACGACCTGTGGGAGTTCTGCTGTGGAGAACGTGGTGGAGATGATGATTGGCTTTGTGTATATGAAGGAGGCGAGAGGTAGATATCAGAGGAGAGTTCAGACGTGAAGTTTTCAGTATCCATGTTTAAATTGTTCGTATCATTTGAGGTAGAAGTTGATGTCGAATTTGAAGAAGATGAGACCAAATGGAAATCGCTTTCAGCCATCCACGTTGAAGACTTTGCTGCCAAAAGACCACTGTAACTCAGCGCCAGCGTATACAAATCTTGCCTATTGTTTTTCTCTTCATCCTTCACTTTATTTATACGTTTCTCAATATAAGAGGCAAGTTTCCCAATCATAGGAAACGTGGGCAGAAGTTTAATAAGAACGATTAATCCGTTTCTTATTTGAACGTATTCCCCAGATTCCAACAGGCCCAAAATGGAACGAGTGATTTTATAGTGCCACTTGTGACAAACGTGGCGGAAGTTTTCATAGTGGACGTTTTCTACGGATTCTGAGAGCTCATTGCTGGCGCGGAATTTGGTGACGAATCCGGGCGTGTTGGCGCATTCTTTTTCGTAGATGTCTTTCGTGGAATGCCATCTCATGATAGTCTGAAGAAGAGCGCACAAAAAACGTCCATAGCGACTAGCTTCATTTTCTGTACATGACATAACAGAAAAGGTTATGTCGCAGAGAAGTCGGTCATAGCATAAAAGCGTGCTGAAATTAAGAGCACGTATGGAATGCAGTATATGGACGAACTGTGCGCAGAAAAGAGCATCAGGTATCGACAAAATCGAACGTGGAAAAACACACATCTGAAGAAACTGAGTCACCATTTCATTCTTCACTGTTTTCTTCTTATTCGAAAGAAACCATTCATTCTTTCTAGCCTTCAGATGTTCCATAACCAACTTTGAAAAATGCTGCTGATCCTTCATCTCTTGCGTCAGCTTCTCCGCCAATGTACTTTTATCCTTAACAGGCTTCGACTGTGAATCTTGTTCTTTCTGTTTACTTATTTCTTTCTGATAAGCACCAACAGGAACAGATATATCATTCAGACCCAAAGACCAAAACAAAGCAACAAATTTTGGTGAAATATCATCCCATTGTTTGGCCGGATACAGCTCTTCTATCGTAGCACCAATGGAATCGACTATTTCAAAAAATGATTCAGCCACATTTGATATTTTCTTCGTACTTTTTTTCTTTTCAGGCTTCACTTCTGATGCTAATGTCTTGATGACTGGTCTATACAGATGAAAAGCGGCATCGAGATCAAGTTTGTAAAGAAGCAGTAAATCATGAAGAGAAGGAAATAATGAATGAGTATCGTGCATGATAGGACCATTGATGAATGCTCCATATTGAAGTAGCGTATCATGACATTCGTCGTATAACTTCCCGATAAATTTTAGATGGCTTGTTTTACTTTCGCTGAAGAAAATATAGTTTCTTTGCTGCGCCAACATAATCCCCAATGGCGCCACCAGATTGTTTTCTACAAGAGCTTCCTTTAAACGTGTTGCCGTCTTTTTAAAGTTTTGCTGCTGAACGAAATAAGCCGCTTCTGCCCTTAAAAGCTCACCTCCGCTCAAAGAATCAATTTGATGCTGCGTCATATCATCCGTTATATCAATTCCAGTCATTTTCTGCAACGTTTCTTTCAAAATAAGCAATTCGATACTTCTATTGTTTTTCAACTGCTCCATTATGTACAGCAATATCCCAGAAAGGTCGATATTGTATTTTTTAAAAACTGTAGCACAAAATTGGACTGTACTTTGGAACCAAGGTAGGACAGTCGTTCCATCATGTTTAGGCCTCTGCTTTGTATCATTATAAAGAGAATCGAATATTGAAAAACCCAAAACATCGTATGACATATTGGTCATATATTTAAGAGCGTCGACCACAGGGACGATTAGGTTATCATGCATTTGTATTTGAAATAAAACATAATCAAATAAAGTGGCTGGCGAATAATGAGAGAGTTTACCCAAAAGGCGTCCTATCTGCTTAACATTTTCTTTACTCACTCTTTTCATGCATGATTTCACGTTGACTTTTCCTTGACATCTTTTAGCCAGAAGAACTGCGTTTTTCTGCATGTAGTCTCTCCAGTTATAATACATGGAATATCTTGCTTGAAGAGGGTAAAGACGTATGACGTTCCAGATGGCTTCGCTGAGACAACTGTTGGCCTGAACGTTGGACAAAGTAGGAAGAAAACATTCCGTTATTAGAGTTGATATTTGTTCAAATAATTTACTGTCTGTATTATCGTTTTTGAATATTTTACTCAACGTGAAGACTGCTATACGTGTTAGTTTGAATACGAGGACAAGATCGTGGCGTAGAGATGACCCCATGGTGAATAAAATTGGAAAAAAGGTCTCAGAAAGTTCATCTAATGTCTGCGGCGGTTTTTCCGATATTGGCGACTCCTGAAAAACGAGTTTTCCCATAATTAACTTTTCTGTGAAGCCAGTCGAGATGTAGACAGGAGAAATCATGAAGTGAGCAAACTCACATAATGATTCTGCTATCTGTTCTTTTTCTAGAAGATAAGACTTAGGCATTCTGTTCATCATCATTTCAAATGTTCTCCATGATCCTAATGAGATCATAGTGTGGCATAAACTGAGCTTTTGATTTTTTTCAAATTCCTCTTTGGTTAATGATGGAGGAAGAGGTTTTTTGGGCGACTTTTCATCTTCGGCGTTTTGCTCAGTCTCTTTTTTGATTTCTTCATCATTCGGAGAAAGCCAAGGGTAGACATCGTCGATGGTCAATATTTCGTAGTGAAGCATCAAAGTTACTATTTCGTGCAGCGATTTTGGGACGACGCCATTCTCTCTAAATGTCAAATATCGAAATCCGATGACCTCGCTTAATAAGTTCTTTTCTGGCATATAATTTTTAATTAATGGGATATAAAAGTCGATTTCGGTTGGCGAAAATTGAAAACAGTCTAGAATAATATCGACGACTCTGGTAGGGTCGAGACTGAAGCCGCCAATCAACAAATTGATGTTCTCCAAGACTTCTTGTGGAGAACTTCTCTTTGAATCTTTCAGCTGCATTATAAGCTTAGAATATCCTTCATTCTCTTCTCTATATAAATTAAACTTATTTTGTTTATAATAAAGCCTTGTTTTTAATTTGATGAATTTACTATGGAAAACTTTGATAGTTTTGTTGTATTCGTTTTGGGTTTCGAATTCGATTCTTTCCCTGGAAAGTTCCGGGCACCATTTTTCGTCGAGGAGGACCAGAATGCGGAGGAGTTTGTTTCTTTCGCTGGTGATGAATTTCTGCGAGTCCATTTCTGTGTCGAAGATGGTGATGACGTCCATGATGACCGATGGTATTTCATCGTTAAGTTCAGAAATAGCGACGCAGGTTTCGCATATATATCTGGGCTTAATCCTCCATAAAGGCATTCGCGGAAAAGATTGTGGACGAGCCGTGGGATTTTAGAAACGACGCCGGAGCGGTCCAGGACGGCGGCCGCGTCTTTTTTCAAAATCGTCTCGATATTTTTGATAAATGACGTTTTACCTTTGGCGTCCCAGTCTTTCCAGTCGACCTCTTCTAATTCCGACGTTTCGGATGGCATCTTGAATAATAAAAAGTAATAACTGTTTTGTTATTCGGCGTACTTTAGTAACCTTCTATAAAGTTATAACTGGAGGCTTGTCTTTGGTTTAAAACAGTGTTGCCAACTTAGGCAAGAGTTTCACCGCGAAACTCGGTAATCCCCAACAAAGATTTTTAAAAATATCACTAAAATATAAAAAAAGATAAGAAGTCGGTTTTTTGCGTAAAAAACACTTTCTTTTTCCCCGAAAAACCAGTTTTTTTTTGTTTCTTGAGGACCTTAGGGAAACGTTCCTTGAAAATCTCCTTAACCATTTTAAGGAATTCTTTCGATTTTCCTCCTTTTCTTCAAGGTAGGAAACATAAGGAGTACTTCAACAGAGGGCTCTCATTGGCTGAATTAAAGGAAAACTTGATTTTCTCTTAAAACCTTGCTTAAGTCAAGGGATGTTCAAGGTATCCTTGAAAGAAAGTTTTCAGAAACTTAGAAATTCAGGCCTAAGGAAACAGTAATTAAGGAACCCTCTTTTACAGGGCAAAAGAATTTTTAATTTCCCTCTGTTTCTTAATTTTTTCACTGGTTATAAGCTTACAGTGTTCCCAACATATTATTGTATTTTAAGTTTTAATTTTTAAAAAGTAAAAGATTATTTTGAAGTTTTAATTTAAAAAGTAGACACTATTTGTAGCGTTTTTGTTTTTCTAAAAAGAGGGATTATTGCACAAGAAATTTAAATAATCAGGAAGGCTTTGTGTCTGAAAATGGACTTCGGTCAAGTTTAATTTTCAAAATGGTGGCAGTGTTTTATGTTGACTTGGTTTGTGTCAGTTTCAAGTCGGTTATTTGAAATATCGGAAAAGGGCTCCTTTTGGAAATCTGGAAAGTTTATTTTCCCGAGAAGAGAATGATAAAACGTTGAGCGTTTTATGCGATGAGATCGAATTCAGGTCGGAAGAACGTTTTTAGAACGCAGATGAGCGAGTCGAAAGTTGAGAATCGACTGAGAAAATTAAAGGGTGGATTAAAGATCCATCCATCGAAGAACGAATGCCTCCCTCGTTGACGTCGATGGACCCCTCGAGGAGCGGATTCAACGATGACTTTTACGGAAGAAGGTCTCAGAATAGTTTAAACAGCTCGCCACAGTCGAGTTATAGTTATAGAAGTCCGAGTTATAGTCAGGACTTTTACGATGGTGGATTACCGCTTTTTACTGCTGTCTACGACTATACAAGCAATGGCGAAGACGAGCTCACTCTCAGAAGAGGAGATATCGTCCAAGTTTTGTCGAAGGATTCCAAGATATCCGGAGATGACGGCTGGTGGACTGGAAAAATTGGAAAAAGGGTTGGCATCTTCCCTTCAAATTTCGTCGCTGAAGAATGCGAGTTGAACAGCGCCTTCAGCAGAATCCGTCCGACGGAAATCGACTTCAACGAACTCAAACTTGAGGAGGTCATAGGAGCTGGCGGATTCGGAAAAGTTTACCGCGGTATCTGGAATGACCGTGAGGTCGCCGTGAAAGCCGCCAGGCATGGACCGGGTGAAGATACTGCCACGGTTTTAGAAAATGTTATGCAGGAAGCGAAGTTATTTTGGCTTCTCAAACATGAGAATATCGTCGGGCTTAAAGGTGTCTGCACCAAAGGAAACAATCTGTGCCTTGTCATGGAATATGCGAGAGGAGGATCTCTCAATAGAGCTCTTGCTGGGAAGAAAATCCGACCTGACGTTCTCGTCCACTGGGCGATTCAGATCGCTAGAGGCATGGAATATCTTCATAATGGAGCCCCAATTCCGATAATTCATCGAGACTTAAAATCTTCCAATGGTAAGAAAATGGAAGTTTGATTAATTCCCAGTCATTCAGATTTACCTAAAAAATGATGTCATTTTTAACAATTTGAAACACTTCTTTAAGAGAAAAATTTCTACCTTTAATGGCCTTCCCCTCTTTAGCCCTTTATATCTTTTTCCTCTTAAATGAAGCCCTTTCCTTTGTGTCTATCTGCAAGAGGAATAATTTTTTCATTTTTTGTCGCCCTTTTACTTCAAAAATATGTCATTTTTAGCCCTTGGTGCCCCTTTTTCTTAAAGAGAATAAATTTTTCACTTTTTGTGCCCTTTTACCTCAAAAATAATGCACTTTTAGCCCTTTGTGTCCCTCTTTCTTGAAGATTTTTCATTTTTTATGGCCCTTTCTCGCGTTTATATCTACAATTATGTCATTTGTAGCCCTTTTTGTCCCTTTTTCTTCTAGAAAATATTATTTTGAACCTACGGTGGCTCTTTTCCCACCAAAATTATGGCATTTTTAGCCCTTGGAGTAATTTTTTCTTCAAGAATATTTTCTGTCTTGTGATGGCCATTTCCCTCTAAAATTATTTCATTTTTAGCCCTTTATAATCCCTTTTCTCCATATGATGCCATTTTTAGCCGCTGGTGTCCCTTTTTCCCCAAAGAGAATTAATTTTTCACTTTTTGTGGCCCTTTCACCTCAAAAATAATGCTTTTTTAGCCCTTTGTGTTTCTTGAAGATGAATGAATTTTTCACTTTTTATGGCCCTTTCTCGCGTTTATATCTACAATTATGTCATTTGTAGCCCTTTTTGTCCCTTTTTCTTCTAGAAAATATTATTTTGAACCTACGGTGGCTCTTTTTTCCTCACCAAAATTATGGTATTCTTAGCCCTTGGAGTAATTTTTTCTTCAAGAATATTTTCTCTCTTGTGTTGGCCCTTTTCCTCTAAAATGATTTCATTTTTAGCCCTTAATAATCCCTTTTCTCCATGAAAAGCCATTTTCTACCTACGATGGCTATTTTCCTCCCATATGATGCCATTTTTAGCCCTTGGGGTCCCTTTTTCCCAAAGAGAATTAATTTTTCACTTTTTGTGGCCCTTTTACCTCAAAAATAATGCATTTTTAGCCCTTTGTGTCCCCTCTTTCTTGAAGATGAATGAATTTTTCACCTTTTATGGCCCTTTCTCGCGTTTATATCTACAATTATGTCATTTGTAGCCCTTTTTGTCCCTTTTTCTTCTAGAAAATTTTATTTTGAACCTACGGTGGCTCTTTTTTCCTCACCAAAATTATGGTATTCTTAGCCCTTGGAGTAATTTTTTCTTCAAGAATATTTCTCTCTTGTGTTGGCCCTTTTCCTCTAAAATGATTTCATTTTTAGCCCTTAATAATCCCTTTTCTCCATGAAAAGCCATTTTCTACCTACGATGGCTATTTTCCTCCCATATGATGCCATTTTTAGCCCTTGGGGTCCCTTTTTCCCAAAGAGAATTAATTTTTCACTTTTTGTGGCCCTTTTACCTCAAAAATAATGCATTTTTAGCCCTTTGTGTCCCCTCTTTCTTGAAGATGAATGAATTTTTCACCTTTTATGGCCCTTTCTCGCGTTTATATCTACAATTATGTCATTTGAAGCCCTTTTTGTCCCTTTTTCTTCTAGAAAATATTATTTTGAACCTACGGTGGCTCTTTTTTCCCCAACAAAATTATGGCATTTTTAGCCCTTGGAGTAATTTTTCTTCAAGAATATTTTCTGTCTTGTGATGGCCCTTTTCCTCTAAAATTATTTCATTTTAGCCCTCTACAATCCCTTTTCTCCAAGAAAAGCCATTTTCTACCTACGATGGCTATTTTCCTCCCATATGATGCCATTTTTAGCCCTTCGGTTCCCTTCATCTTCAAGTGAATATCATTGGCCCTTTCTCTCTTAGAAAATTACACCATTTTTAGCCCTTCGTGTTCCTTTTCTTCTAGTTAAGGCTATTTAGCACATTTGATGACCCTTTCTCCTCTCAAATGATGCCATTTTTAGCCCTTCGTGTTCCTTTTCTTCTAGTTAAGGCTATTTAGCTCATTTGATGACCCTTTCTCCTCTCAAATGATGCCATTTTTAGCCCTTTTTGTCCCTAATGTTTGAGAGAAAGGCATTGGCACCTTTGAACGCCCTTTTTTCTTCCAGAATAACGCCATGAACCTTCCAAATCCCTTTTTCCTCAAAAATTATGCAACTTCTCAAGCCCTATGTCATTTTTTATCCAATATCTTAATTTAAACCACCACATTTCATGGTGTAGCTTTTTATTATATTTTATGACCTATGAAATCAAGTTAATTGATTATATTTCATTTGAAATTGATATTTCTGGTAATAAATTTACTTTATTGAGAGGAATAAATTTTGTGAAATAAAAAAATCTTGACTTTTAAAAATTCTCTGTGGATTTTAGGAAACAGAAATAGCATAAAATGAACTATAAATTTTAAGTATATTTTAGAATATATGTGTTTTTTTGTTATAGTTTTAATTTCCGAACCGATCGATGGGAACGACTTACAGTTCAAAACTTTGAAAATAACCGATTTTGGTTTGGCGCGTGAAGTCTACACGACGACAAGAATGTCCGCTGCTGGCACATATGCCTGGATGGCACCCGAAGTTATCAAATCATCCACGTTTTCCAAAGCTAGTGATGTCTGGAGGTAAAAAAGATTATAATAAAAATTTTTTTTATTAATGTTTGTTTTAGTTTTGGCGTTGTTCTTTGGGAACTTCTGACCGGCGAGACACCTTATAAAAATATTGAACCATTAACGATAGCGTATGGAGTCGCCTCGAACCACCTTAAACTTCCAATACCAAGCACATGCCCTTTAGAATGGAGACGTCTTATGGAAGGTAAAATAAATCGCATTGTTTCATCTTAAAAAATTACCTTTTCTTATTTTTTAGACTGTTGGGAAACAGACTCGCACAAAAGACCTTCTTTTGAAATAATTCTCGAACGACTCGATTCGATCGTTCAATCAGGGTTTACAAAAACTCCGTTTGAAAGTTTCCACACGATGCAAGACAAATGGAGACTTGAAATCGAAAAAGTACTTCACGATATACGAAATAAGGAAAATGTACGTTTTTTTTATTTAAAACTTGAACAAAAAAAGCATCTTTTTATCTAAAATATTAACATAAAAATTTTTTACATGCTTGCTTAGGCCTTTCGTTCTAGGGAGGAGGTAAGGATGGGTTAAAGCATGATTAAGAACACTCAGTATATTAGATTTTTCACGATTTTTTGTTTTAAAATATTCTTCTTCCAAAGATATTATTGTTTATTTTATTATAGGAGCTTCAGTCTCGCGAGGAGGAACTTCATCGTGAGAAAATGAAACAGTCGATGATTGAAAAGGAGTTGAAACAAAAAGAGCAGATGCTTCAGGCTAAGGAATTTGAGCTTTTACGTAAAGAAATTCATATTCATTTACTTATGGATATGCAGAGTACACCGACTCCGAATAGAAGAAAAGGAAAATTTAAAAGTTCAATGCTGAAAGCCATGAAAAAGGAGCCTGGACAGAATATTAGCTCGCCTTCTGGTAAGTTGTTTTTTTTTTTTAAAGTTGAATATTTAATTTTTTGGCTTTAGATTTCAGGCATAAACTTACTGTTCAGCCTACTCACCATTCGACAAGTCCTCCTCTTTCGCCAAACAGCCAAGATTCAAAGCTATACCACGTAAGTGCTTTTTTTCTTATTGGTCAAATTTGGGAAGGTAGAATGGGGCTTTTCATAATGCCATGGAAACTGTGGTTACTGTGGCCCTTTTTATTATTATTTTCATTAGTTAAAGGTGGAGAATCAAAAGGCAAAACATGGGGTCCAAGTACGATACATCAGAATCAAGGAATCGTCAAAGGCCACCAGCGACTTCAGTCGGAGGAACTCCCGTCGAAGCAAGAAATCCCAAATTCAGCCGTTCAGCGCCCGATTTGGAAAAGCAACCCCAGGTAAAATTTTAACTTACAAAAATCCTCATATTTTTTTTTAGAATGGAATCCAGCGGCAATGAACGGCGAAGCGAGATTATCGCCTTTTAAACTCGTCATGTACATATGTCAGCTATGCTTGCATGTATCGGAATAGGCGGTTCTGACATAAGAAATTTAGAAAAACAGAGACCCCCGATGGTGAATTTGATGAACTTGAAGAGCCTGAAACCGCAATGCCTTATACTTCCGGCTATTACAACGTCACTAGCAGTTCTGTCCACGGACACACACATACCACGGACGAGTAACCCATTCTCGACCGCCGATTTCAACATTTACTCAATCTCCCTCGTACGAAAGAAGATTTCAATCAGACGCTTATTACCCACAAGGTAAACCCTTCTCTTCCCCATCAAATTTTACATTTTTTTTTCACAGAAAGCAGCAGTGAAGATCTAACTTTCCACTCAGCGAGGGACACCAGTCACCGAGTTCGTTTTACACCACATAAATTAAGCGAAAATTAATTTTTCAAAAAGTATGACCAATTGTACAAAAAAGATGTGTCTTTAACTATTATAATAGACTGAGACTTTTCTCAATTTCTTCATTATGTACATTCCTTTTAAAAAAATATATAAAAATGACAAAAATAAATGCTTCATCTGTGATCAGATAAAAAGGAAAAATTTTAAATTTTCGCTACCTACTTTGCTTTCAAAGACTTGGCAATCAATCTCGAATCTATTTTTATGACAAAGAAAGCTTTTAACAGTATTGTAGCCAAGAAAAAAAAAATTAATAAATAATTTTAAGTTCTATTTTAAGAAAAGGTTTGTGTTGTAATTTATTCTTTTTTTTTTAATCTTAAAATTTTACTAACTTTATTTTTATTTTGGATTTTATTAATATAAAGAAAAAAACATTATTTTCCAGTCATTTTTAAGTTCTATGGTGCAATATTTTTTAGTTTATTTAAAAGAAAAAAAAACATTAATTTTAAATAAAACGTGCTAATTTCAAACTTTATAAAAGTTGGCAATATTTAGATAAAAAATAAAAAGTCTGCACAATAGAGAACAATTTAAAAAAAATTAGTGATAAAAATTAAAAAAGAGCATTCCTTTTTAAATAAAAAAAAATTATTTTAAAAATAAAACCAATTTTTCATTGTTTCTGTCAAATCTATTGTCAGGCTTAAAAAGTGCTTTTGTAAATTTTATAACCATGATGAGATTCGGATTTTTTTTAATTTAAAAAAGTAATTTCTTTAATTTTATTTATTGTGGCGTGTAGCCTCCGGAACGAAATGCTCATGTTGGCCTTTTTTATTTGCATGTTAGGAAAAAAAAAATTTTTTTTTAGTATTTTTCTTATTTATCGAAGTTTGTTATAATTTTGTGAGTTTTATAATTTGTATCGATTACAAAAAATAAAAAACAGTGTAAATATCAATGTAAATATTTAAGCATTGATTTTCAAGTTTAGAGTGTGATGTAGATTAATTACCAATAAAGGAAATGAAATAAAAATTTTTATTTTTTTTTTGTTTAAAAAAAAAAATCCCATTTTAGCCAATTTATCTTGTATTCCTTGTGTTTTTGATAAAAACACTCTATTTTACCTGATATGTTTTCCTTAATTTTTTTTAGCCAAGAAAGCTCGCTCTCATTTAGAATCCAAATTTCATACGTTTTCTTGTCATTTTTTTCAATCTTTCAGCCAAGAGAGCCCTTTTTATCAAATTCCTAAGCATTTTCCTTCATTTTTTTGCCCATCAAACCCTTCTCTTACGTATGTTTGCCTGACGGTTAAAAAATTAGCTGAAGATTTGACAATCGTTTAAAGACCCAGTTGGAACTTCCATCGGACGATGTTTTTGCAGATAGAGATCATAAGCTGTGTTGGCGAACTACCTACTTTTATTCCCAATTTTCACGCAATTATCCTCGCTTTTCAAGATAAAGGAATCATCGAAAATCTGACAAATAAAGGATGATAAAACCTTGCTGTTTAAATCCAAATTTCACACGTTCTTCTTCGTTTTTCGGACAAAAAAACTTTCCAGATTCCCCCCCCCCCCCCATCAAAAAACGCTAATTTTAACCAGAATTTTTGGAGAATCTAAGAAGGAAGCAGGACTTGAACAGAATTTTTACTTTTTCGCAATTTATCGCAGTTCAAATGATTTATCACGGAAGTCAATAAAAAAGCAATTTTGTTTTAAATCACAAAAAAAAAAAAAAAAAAAAAAAAAAAAAAAAAAAAAAAAACTCGCATTTTTATTTTTAATGAAGTCGGTGAAAAATGAATTACTCTCCTATAGTTCTTTTAGCGTCCGTTTTCTTGGCTCTTTTGACTTCTTCTTTTGCTGAACACTGCATCCCCCTTTTATCTAAGGTAAAACCATCAAAATCGCTCAATTTTCTAATTCGTTATTTTAGTGGGACAAAACGTAAGATGCTGCCCGGGTTCGACCTGCTTCTTTTACGCCAACAAATGCGTTAAAATAAAGAAAGTCTCATGAAAAATATAATTTAAATTTTTAATTTAATTTAA
This sequence comes from Orius insidiosus, assembly GCA_014119065.1. Taxonomy (NCBI): domain Eukaryota; kingdom Metazoa; phylum Arthropoda; class Insecta; order Hemiptera; family Anthocoridae; genus Orius; species Orius insidiosus. The sequence continues at coordinate 61,916 of JACGAQ010000979.1, forward strand.
AATTAATTTAAAAATCCTTGGTCCTTATTGAATTTTTTCCTATTGGAATTAAAATTATTCCTATTTTTTTCCTATTTCCTATTTGAACTTTTTCCTTTTCTAAAAAAAGTAATTCAAAATTAATTAAAAATGTTGAAAATATCGCTTTTCCCAATCATCCTTAAAAATTGTGAGAGCTCATTTCGAAATATGTGGTCCGGAGACTTCAATGCCTTGAATCAGTGCCATTGAAAACTTCAAGGGCTCCTTAATTTAATTTTCATATAAAAGTACTGAACACCTTTTATTGGTTGTACGAGGCAGTTTACAATCAGTTCAAAACTGATTGAAAGACGACTTATATCCGAAAAAACCCGAGAGAGTATTAAAAAGTCAAAACAAACGGCACTCAACAGCTTACAACTATAGATCTTCATATTTCAAAGCTCAGATTTAGACCCTTAGCTTTTCAAATGCCCTAACGATTCTTATACCCTCAACATTTCTTATCTTCCAGTACCCTTTTGCTGCATCGAAGAAATTCTTATAGATTTGACTTCACCATGAAAATAGTGGGTTAGATCCCTGATTAATAGAATTTCAAAGCAAAAGTTAGAAACCATTTCTTTTGAAAGAAAGAAAAAGATAAAGCTATGAGAAGCCCATATTTCCATCGTATTTTTTATATTTTAGCTTCCAAAAATGACCCAAGAAAATTAACCTTCATTAACTAATTTTAGTTAAGAAATTTCATTCTAATTTTCATATTCTTTTATTTATCCATTCTATTTATTATTAGAGAACTAACTTCCGTTTATCCAAAAATTCTTTTAAGTCCCAGTCGCCAAAAAAAAGATCGAGTTAATCCTTCTGATCGCATACCCACAATTTAAGTAGAGTTCATAAAATATTATAAAAGGAATTGTTAAAAGGACACTAATTTACATTTAAAAGTCAATTTATTTTATGAAAAATATTTACAAAGTCGTTAATATGTACAAAATAAATAATTAAACTACGTATTACAAAAACAAAAAATCAACACACTAAAACTGGTGGTGGAGGAAACTCCGTCGTCTTCTTCGTCGGGAAGGCCGAAGGCGTCGAGAATACGAAGATGTTAATTTGAAGAGGGGGTAGATGAGGTAACGAATGCATCGCCGGTCGAAGGAGCATCAGCGTCTGAATAGACGAGTTCCATGTCTTCGGAGTAGGGCCTCCTCGTCGACCAGCAGGAGGAGGCGGAGGATACGCCAGTTGAAGGGTCGTATTCTTCTCCGGTACTCAATCGCAAAATATTTTCCGATGGATAAATAGTAGCTGAGTCCGAAGAAGACGCTTCGCAGATTGTTGTGCAGACACTTCTCCTCGGCTTGAATAACGCGGGCTACTTCTCCACATCAGCGCCTCACACCTCAACGCAGCTTCCACTTATCGCCACCGCTTTTTCTCGACGTGACGCCTCCAGCTCCAATTTCTTGGTCAAAGGCATAGGCTTCGTCCCAGGTGTCCTCTTCACACGCGGTCCCAAAGCGGTTTGAAGAGACGTCTCCACCTCCAATTTCGACAATGGCATCGGTCTTATTTGTGGTGCCATGGTTTCTATATAGTTGGTAAAATTAAATCAAAAATTAAAAATCAAAGTTGGTGAAAGTAAACATTTACTAAAATTTTGTGTGATAGAAGTAGAGTTTTCAACGTTGACTCCGAGACTTTTCACTAAAGACGTACTGGCGAGACTGAAGCCGGAAAATAAACCCTTGGTATTATAGTAGGAGTGTATACCTCCGAAGGGTCGTGGTGAAAGGGACGCCATTTTCTCATTTCCTTTAGGAAAGGATTTTTCTTTTGAGAAATATGAAAGGAAATTCAAAATCCCAATCCAAAATAGCACTTCAAAATGCATCAGTTGCTTCAGTAAATGGAAGTGTGGGTGCTGCGACTGCCATCGAACCCCCACAAATAGAGCATTCAAGTCAGCAGTTTTTAAAATACTTTCGCACTTCTTGCTGAGCAATCTTGCAATTTCACTTCTGCAGAGGTATCAGTTGCAGAGAAACTTGCGAAAACGATTTTTTGATTAGAAAAAGAGCTTTAACAAATAGACGCTGGTAGGCGAAGAAACGAACGATCGAAATTTGGTATTTTCGGGATAAATCCAAATCTAATATTATTGATATTATCTGATGTAGTGCAACCCTCGAATGACATCAGCCGAAGTGGATTTCTCTTCACGCCTACTTGCCAGCCAGCTCAGCAGCTGAAGATCTTGAGGTCAGATCCTTAACTCTTCTTGTTTTCGTTTTTCGAGATGCTTCTTCGAAACGAACTTTTGGCCTTCGCATGGTTTGAGGATTGTCATTGGAGAACCATTGGATTCATTGGATCTGGATTCTTGTCATTCGGTGTTTGAAAGCACTATCAGCTCTTCCGGCTTAAATAAAGAGCTGCTCAACCATACCACGGTGACGTTTTAATTTTCCCATTGACAGGCACACGATTTCCATTTTCTTCTCAACGCCAAGTCATACCTTTCTGGTTTTTCTTAGTTGTGAATTCCATCAAAAGCACCTCCTTCACAGCCTTCTTCAGGCTGTAAAAAGTATACAATGGCCTAAAGCGGAAACTCTATTTGAATCGTTTGAATTGATCCATGTTTCCATTCATTTTTAGGTTTCCGTGATTTCTGAAAGAAAAAAAAATCATAGAACGTTCAAAGCAGTGTGGAATTTTTTATGAAGTATAATAGTTGCTCCATTAAGTATCTCATTATCTCAGGATGTTGTGGGTCGAAATTTAAAAATTCCAATTTAAAGTTAAAAAAAAAAAGGTTTTCAATGTAAAAGAAAACTATTGCAAATTGCAACTATGTATTTGATTCAGAAAGATATGTGATCTACTACTTCAAACATGATATATCTGTATTTGTTTGGAGAAAATGGGATTAAAAGCTATTGTTCCATATCATTGAGGTCACCATGGAAGGATTATTTTATTACAAACAAAATTCCAACAACATGGTGAGATATTTTGCGCACAAATAATTATACTGCGTGGATCGTGGTTGGGAGAGCGTTAAAAAGGGGCGGTATGAAAAATTAAACAATTTTCTAAATAAAAGAAATATTTTATTTTCGTAAGTTCTAGAACGAAATACGGAGTCCCATTGAAGAGAAGAATAAGGGAATTATTTTTATAAGTGCAATAAAAGAAGGGAATAAAGAGCCTAAAAGAAAAGTCAGAATGAAAAAATTTTCTTTACCTGCTCGGGACTTTCCAACCCTAATCCGGGACCAATTAAATTTGCTTCTGTTACGTTCATCTTCTTGAAAAATTACTAAATAACTTTTAATTTTTTGTAAAGGGGGAAAAGTATTGTCTGCTGATGGTATCCGGAAAATTTCTAAAATGAGAATTGTGTATTAAAAGGCCAAAAAATAGAAGTCTTCGAACAGCCCAAATTCTGTAAAAAGATGGTTTTTGGCCGAATTTAATTTGGTTTATGGCCGGAGGCCGTAAATTCTGTTGAAATGAAATTTTTGGACTAAGGGACCAAAAATAGAAGTCTTCGAACAGCCCAAATTCTGTAAAAGATGGTTTTTTGGCCGAATTTGAATTTGGTTTATGGCGGAGGCCGTAAATTCTGTAAAAAGATTTTGGTTGAATTTGATTTATGGCCGGAAAAATTCTGTTGAAATGAAATTTTTGGACTAAGGAAAAAAGTCTTCGAACGGCCCAAATTCGTAAAAGATGGTTTTTTGTCGAATTTGAATTTGGTTTTGCCGGAGGCCGTAAAATTCTGTTGAAATGAAATTTTTGGGCTAAGGGACCAAAATAGAGTTTTCGAACAGCCCAAATTCGGTAAAATGGTTTTTGTCGTTTGAATTGTATAGCCGGACTGTAAAATTCTGCTGAAATGAAATTTTTGGACTATAAACTAGGAAAATCCATAAAATATGGGTTTACGTAAACGGAAAAAGGTGTTTCTTGGATAAATCCCAAAGACAATTTGCTTCGGCTGTTCTGAATAATCGTGAAGAAAAAAAAAACTTAATAAGAAAATTGATTGACGATATGTAACTTTTGCTTATTTTACATCTTTGGCTCTGCCAACTGAAGTTCCCTTCGTTTATTTAAAATTTTCTTGAGAATCCCTTGTTCTTGTTTAGCCATCGCCGATCTTCACCAAATTTTCACCGAATACTCCTTAGGGATAGAAAAAGATTTCGAAGAAAAGAAATCTACCTAAAAAGATGATTTTTTTAATAGAAGGTAGAAATTTTAGTAGCTCTTGCTCTGAGTGGCCTGGCTAAGTGAAAATTGAATTTTTTCTACCTTGAAAATTTCATTAGAAGGTTGAGAATAAAATTGGACACAAAAATGAATAACTCGCTTTATTCATTCCTTCTTTTTCACAGAGTATAAAAAAAAAATAAAATAATAAAACACACACACAATAGCTGACTTTTATATCAAAATAATATAATTAATAATTTTCTCCTCCAATTATTTAAAAATTCAATTAAAAGTTAATTTCTTTTCTAATTAGTGATGTTATATGACTATTTCGGTTTTGATAGACTTTAAAAAGCAATCTAACAATTTATTATTTACAAGACTAGATTAAAAGAAAAAATGGATGTGATGTCTTGGATTTTAACAGAGGAATATTGTCGAACCATGGCTAACGAGTTGGTAACTTAAAGACAGTTTTTTATCACATGGTATGTAATGGGACGTTAAATTATAGTACAGGCGTTTATACAAATAGATCTTTAACTATTTATGCAAATACTGTATGAAAAGGGGAGAAATAACAGTAATTATAGACAAAATATACAACCAAACTTCACAACCGACACTGAGTTTGGAAGAACTCATCACAGCGACTCTTTTTATAAAATATTCGGGATGAACATCGGCAGAATTTAAATTAATGTCATGTGTCGTTTCTTTTGTGAGAGTCCGTTCTGTGGAGTTGATGGTCCGGGGTCGCTTTGAGGATGTCCGGTTGGGTCGTGCGCGTCAGAGTTCCTGCCAGCGGCGTCCCCGTTCCTCGTCCGAGGGCGTTCATATAATCAGCAATAAGAAGTGTCAATTCCAAAATCTGAAAATAAAATATAAAATATATTTATGCGCTGAAAGACAAAGGAATATAGAGAAACGTAAAAAATTGAGTAGGAAGATTAAAAAGCGTCTAAAATACCTAAGAAACAAGGGAACACCAAAAATCTGGGAAACAGGTGGTTTATAAACACCAGTGAAAGGGAAGTTTCTCTGCTGAAAAACTGAAGTTCTTATTTTAAAAAACTACCTTAGGTTTGCTCAGAGCAAAAAGATGTTTCTGCGATCCGAGTCCTTCATCTGAATTGACTACGAGCATAAAATCATCTTGGCAACCACCAAACGTAAGGACGCTTGTGTAAGGATATCTGGCCAATGGCTGCATTGTGTCCAACTCCAATAAAGTCACACTGTCCTCCGCACAGCCACCCAGACCATCCCCCATTCACTTTGCTTCAGCTAAAACAACAGATTAGATATTTAAAATCCTTTTAAAACTTACTTTAGCTTGAAACAAGCTGGCACCAAAATAAGGCCATTTACGTGTACAAGTCAGATAAATTCGGACACAATCGAGTGGCCCTCTGCCTTTTAAAGACATCCATTTTTCCTGAAGAGCACTCTGAAGTTCCCTATAAAAAATAATAATTTATATTCAAAAGAAAAATTTAAACGTACTTTAGAGTGTCTTGAGGTAGCCCATCTCTGTATCTGTAAGGATAAAACTTGTCTAAAGCCTGAAGAACTTGAAGATCTCTAACTCCACCACTTCCACGTCCTTTTTCAGCATGATATTCTCCAAAATCAATCTAAAAAAATGGTTTTTTTTGAAATTTAAGTAAATGTCTTTACTTGAGCCATCAATGCTGCTAGTTCGAGAGCAAGGTCACGGTTGACGGGAAATCTTCCTTGGACGACTTGATGGTTTGTTTGGTAGCATAAAAGAAGCCTTTCTCGGTCAGTCCCATTTTGGCGACATGTCTCCAGTAAAGTCTGTTTTTATACACAAGCTGTATGACTCTGGTCGTCTCGAATTTTCCGGAACCTTTTTCTCGAAGAGCGGTTTCCCATTTTGAAATGACATCGCAGAGTTTGGCTTGTGGATCGATGTAGTGTTCAAGGTCTTTTTCGATAGGATCGTCGCTGAATAACGTGAAGCCTGATTTGCAGATTCTCTGCAGCCGATTTCTTGATTTAGAGTAGACATAAATTCTTCTATTGTCGATGACCCATCAAAGCCGACGACTTGGTAAGTCCCATTTAGTAAATGGACTGGTATGGAATGCGGGAGGGAATGGATAAGGGTTTTTTAATAAATAGACAGAACTTCCATTCTTGAAGGTTTTGCTTCTCGTCCACCATTTTGAATCGTTCTTTCCAAAGCTCGTTCACAATATGCAGCATATTTACCGCATTCAGTCCTTTAAATTTGCTTTTATAACTTAAAATTGATAACTTAGAATACATACTTGCTATCGGTGTTACGTAGTAAGTGGAGTTTTAAGTACCACAGAAGTTTGTTGTTTTTCGGACGAAAAGCGACACGGCCAATGCGAGGAGTTGCCAGGCCTGGACTAGGGCGAAATTCGGTGGGTTCGCTTTGCAGGAATCGACTGGAGCCTGCGGTGGTGGAGTTGGAAGTGGTCCGACAGTCGGCGATCCGGCACCATCACACGAGAACAGCGACTGCGTTGCGCATAACAGGAGTTGCTGAAAGCCAAACATCGGTGCCTAAGCCCCCTATCCAATACCCTTCCCCAAGTATAAAATATAAAAAAATCACGATATTCCCTTAATGGGCTATATGATCATGCTCCTATTTTGGACTAAACACCGACATTCAGCCTAGCAAGAATATAAATGGTGCAACAAAGTGCATAACATCAAGCTGAACTTATAAAATAAAAAATAGGTTCGCTGAAATAAATATAACTATAAATAATAAGTGCGATTGATCAGAATGGCTAGATGTACAGCTGTTCTGAAAATGTCTTAACTTAAAAATAAAATATGCCATGCGGGAAGGGACACTTACACGATGCCTCAATTTGGCGAATACCTGGACGCCTGTCTTGGTCGGGACGTGCCTCGACGTTTGCTTGACTAGAGCGCACATCATTTCCGCCTGAAGCTCCCATTGGTCAAGGCACTGCTGGAGGGCATTCTGGGCTAGTACGACATGATAGTCATACCAGCAGATTCAACAGCGACCGATGTAAAAAGTTGGCAGCTCTATAAAAAGAAAGTTATTTTTCATTTTAGGTTTTTAAAGATATGCCAACCTTGAATAGTTTAATAGCATCAGCTTGCAGGGCTTCAGAAGACAAAGTCGTCAGGTGAGCTTATTGTCTCTTTACTATGAAGAAGAATAGGATGCCTCCAAAGCACACAATCTAAAAAAAAAAAGATTAAGTTTTGGGAGTTTCTGAATTGTGAAGACAGATCTTTTAGGCAAGAAACTAAGTTAGAATTTTTGGAAGTTTTCCTTGTTTTTTAGGCCTAGAAACCTACGATTTTAAGATTTTACATACTTGGGTCTCCATCAGTTTCCATTAGTTTTTGAACAAGTTGCTCATACTGCGTTCCTGCATTTGGTCCCGCGCCTGATACGACTGTCAAATGATACAACCAAGAATCCTATAACAATAAAATTAATAAAAGAATAAAAAATGTTAAATTTTTTACATTTTCTTGTTTATTTGGCATAAGAAGATAAGTGGGAGGTTGATGATTTGGGAAGATTCCGATAGTAAGTTGAGCCAAATCGCTATCTCGGTCTTCGCTGTCCGAATCGGAGACGTGTTCGACCTGCTGGACACGGGTCCCTCATGTTTATCTGCCCGACGGCATTCGTATCCGAAGGCGATTTAAAATAAAGGAACATCTTCCGTAAAACGCACCAGCATTTTTTCGCATGGCCGTTTCTCACTTTTGTCAGCCAGCTCTGAAGCGTCGGCTTGTTATGTTCTCGGCTCAGAAGTAACTTGGTCGCATTTCTTCTTTGAACATTCTTTAAAAAAAAACAAAATTAACTTAAAATTAATTAATTTTTTGTACATACTTGGAGAACTCGGACCCAATCTTCAGTAGCTGCTATGGAATCTGCAGTTAAATAATAGTTTTCTTTTCAGTGGCAATTTCAAATGTAGCAGCTCCTTCTGCTCTATTTATTCTACAGTGTTCATCAATGCTGATTTCTCCTTGCGGTTTTCTGTTGACGTCATTCTAAAAAAAATGTTTATTTAAGCCTAAATGAGGGTTTGAATCGTACTTGGCTTTTCCAATAGCGAAGTTTGGCGTTGTTAAGCTGGAACCATCGCCTCGTCCAAGTTTTAAGTTTTCCTCCAAGTTTAGCCAGGTGCCCGCTTTTTTCCAGCAGCTCGGCTCCTCTTTGGGTACGACTTGGGCTTCCTCCTGGGCCGCGCGCCAGCCCGCTCCAGTCCAAACTCGCACGATACAGCGTCTGGAGGATTGCATAATCATCGGACATACCGGACTCAAATGATGTATCTAGGGAATTATATCCCAAATAATAATAAAAAAACGGCAAAAGAAAAGTGCAAAAACAAAAAACTAAGCGCGAAAAAATACAGAAGAAAAAAAAGAAACTTACGCAACATACTTTTTGAAGGGAACCCGAAGAACTTCTTTTTGCAGGAGAAAAGCTTGAAGTTGTTTGAATATGACTCTTACTTGGACTTGAGCTTGACAATGAAGTATCTAAAATTTAAAAAATTTATATACAGGGTAGTCCACTTAAATTACCTGTGTTATCAGAACTACTGTTTGTTCCTCTGGTAGTACTTAAATTTAAAGCATTCGTATGGTCTCCTTCACCATCACTGGAATCATCAGACGAATCCCCAGTAAACGGCATTGACCGAATTTGACTTGCTCTCTGAAAACAAATAATAAAACCGTACAAATTTTAAAAGAAAACTTACCCCTTTCACGGTGGCATAAACAGGAACACTAATTTCGCAGTAACCTTGAGAAGCATGAAGCCTTGTCGCTGTATTATTATTACTTGAATCTGGAGTCGGATGAGGCGCTAGGCCTTCATTAGCCACTTGATATATTCGGCTTTCCCAAGATGGGAATCTACAAAAAAATATAAAAAATTGGAAGAAAAAATTAATCTTTTTACCGATGCAAAGGTGGTGTCGGTGGTTTGGTCACATCCCACGCATCTTTTTCTGTACTTGGTGTATAAATTTCTGCATAATCATGCCCCTGTTCGGAATCCATACATTCAGATTTCGCTAAAATATAAAGGTAAAAAAAATTTGGAAAAAATGAGGATTTTACGTCGAATGTGGACTGGGAGAAGAGCAAGACTTTCGACAGCAGCTTGCAAGTCATCGCTGAGTTGCTGCGAAGGGCTGGTTGTATTTATGGTGACAGCTGTGGCTGAAAGATGCCGTCGGTGGCCAAGTTGCGTTCCAGGCTCTTGCGGAACAGGTTTTGGCCTTCTAGGAACTTCAGCGTAAACTGCCTCATTTTCTAAAAGAGCACTAAAAAATTTTTTTAGTTAAAAATAAATGAGTTGATAAATGATTACGTTGTGGAAGATGTAGTGTTGGATCTGAGGAGACTTTGCGGCCTCGCCCTGTCTGTACCGAGATCAGCCATGTGCCGCCTAAGTAGCTCAAGTTGCTGATTGCAGCGATGGTTTTGCTCTCGTAAATGTTGATTTTGAGCTTCGAGCTCTTTGAGTTTGTTCGTCACCCACTCTTTGATTCTGGCCGCCTTCGCCTCGACTTGTCTAGCGTCAGCCAATCTAAGCTGCCTCTGAAATTTCAAGAAGTTATGAACTCGTCTGACGTGCAGAAAGGACTGAAATGTTACGCCCTAGCATAAAAACTTCTCCCCCCTTTTTCATGACTCAGAGGGTTTACAGCTGAGCAGCCTTGTCATAAAACCACAGCACAATAAAAAACGGCCTTATATTAAAAGAAATGTTTTTTTTCTTTTTTAAAAACGTTTAAAGATTTACTGATGACTAATATTATTTTGTTTTTTTAAGCCTCACTCTTACTTTTGGACATGAAAAATTATACAAGAGGCCTCTTAGTCAGTGGATGACTAATACAGAAACCTGTCTAATTATACGAGTGGACGTTCTACATATTGATTAATAGGAAATGGCTTTTTTATTAGTAGTTATTATCTTACCTGCTGTTCTACTTGAGACGCTAGCTTGTTGATGGCCTCCTCCCTTTCTCTGTCTTCACATTCAGAGGCGACGGATGTTCCTGTAGCACTCCACTCGGCATCCACCAACCTCTGTTCCATAATCCGAACCTAATAAATAATAAATTAGATGCCGTCCATACATTAAAAAGGACCACAGATAAAAAACGCAAATCGACTGTTTTGCCCAAAAATTCATAACAACTACAAAAGTAGATTTCGAATATAAAAACTAAGTAGTTCCAAGCAGAGTTCCAAAATAATGGGTCCCTTTTGTAGATAAAAATAGTTTCCTTTCTTATAGAAAAAAAAAAGGTAGACAATCAGATTTAGGTGTGTAAAATGATTCTCTAACCAGAAGCCCGAATAATCCTGCCTACTAATTAACGAGAATAATTAGTGGTATATCGATTTAATTATACATTAGCTAAGTGGGGTCAATCTGCGCGAGATTCTTCCACCAAAATACACAGTAAAACGGCCGTTTCTCGATCAGAAAAACAAGAAAATACGGCCAATACGTCAGTAAAAATGGCGTTTTCAGGGCAAAAACAGAGGAAAAAACCAATGGATGAAAGGGCCGAAGCATCGAGGGAAACGACAGATAAAAATGATGATTCGGGGACTTTTGGTCAGAAAGCAGAGAAAACGTCCAAAAACATCATTTAAAAATAGGTTTTTTTGAACAGAAGAAAGGAAGATCGAGGAAAACGACAGAAAATGTAATAAATTGGGGAAGGGGGTTTTTGGGGGAAGAAAACCGAGAGAAACGTCACCAAACTGATAAAAAAAAGGTGTTTTTGGCGAGAAAACTAAGGAAAACTCCCAAAAATCAAGTACAAAGGGTTTCTCAGAGCTGAATAATCGAAAGAAGGAACAGTATACAGACGTCCAAAAATTGGGTAAAAATGGGTTTCCTTGGTCAGAAGATTGAGAAATAAGGCCATAAATCAAGGAAAAAGGGCGTTTTTGCGCTAAAGAACCTGCTCGGAAGAAAACCGAGAGAAAAGACAACAAACAGATAAAAAAAGAGGCAGAAAACAAAGGTGTTTTTGGCGAAAAAACTAAGGAAAACTCCCAAAAATCAAGTACAAAGGATTTCTCAGAGCCGAATAATCGAAAGAAGGAACAGTATACAGACGTCCAAAAATTGGGTAAAAATGGGTTTCCTTGGTTAGAAGATTGAGGAATAAGGCCATAAATGAAGGAAAAAGGGCGTTTTTGCGCTAAAGAACCTGCTCGGAAGAAAACCGAGAGAAAGACAACAAACAGATAAAAAAGGCAGAAAACAAAGGTGTTTTGGAGAGAAAACTAAGGTAAACTCCCAAAAATCAAGTACAAAGGGTTTCTCAAAGCCAAATAATCGAAAGAAGGAACAGTATACCGAGACGTCCAAAAATTGGGTAAAAATGGGTTTCCTTGGTCAGAAGATTGAGGAATAGGCCATAATAAAGGAAAAAGGACGTTTTTTGCGCTAAAGAACCTGCTCGGAAGAACCGAGAGAAAAGACAACAACAGATAAAAAAGAGGCTGAAAACAAAGGTGTTTTTGGCGAAAAATAAAGAAACTCCCAAAATCAAGTACAAAGGGTTTCTCAGAGCCGAATAATCGAAAGAAGGAACAGTATACCGAGGCAGACGTCCAAAATTGGGTAAAATGGATTTCCTCGGCCAGATACCGAGGGTAAAAATGGAAAAAGGGTTTTTTCTCAAAAGAAATGAAGAAACTCGTTTTCGAGTAAAAGATTCCAAGGCCGAGCAATCAAAAAACAGACGTTTTTGCGCTAAAGAACCTGCTCGGAAAAACCGAGAGAAAAGTCAACAAACAGATAAAAAAGAGGCAGAAAACAAGCTGTTTTTGCGAAACACTCCCAAAATTTCCCCTTTTGGCCTGAAAATCACTTATTATACCCGATTTTTATGCGTTTTTTCTCGGTTTTTTGGGGCCCAGGATTGTCCCTTTTTTAGTTTCCCCCTCCTTAAACTTCCCCCTCCTTGTTCCTTCTCTTTAAGGAACTTTTCGTCGTAAGCTCTTCAAACGATCACTTTTTTTTTCGCAGATCGTTCCTGGAGACCCATTGGATAAGAGCATCGTGATTCGCCCGTTGGAGCCGCAGCCTCCGACCCATCTCGCCCGCGAATTCATGATCAAAACCCGCCGGAGGAAAGGCCTCAGCGAGGATGTTTCCATCAACAAATTTTTCGACGACCCCATGTTATTAGAGTTGGCCAGGCAAGACGTCATGTTCAACTATCCCATGTAAAACTTTTGTATATAAAATTTTTTTTAAAATAAAAACAAGCTTTTTTTCGTAAAATGTCTTGCTTATTTCGTATTGATGAACCTCCCTTGAAGTTCCTTCAAATAAAAAAGGTTGGCAACACTGGAAAATTCAACGTCACAACCTTGTATTTCAAGAAAATGTAGTGGGAAAATTGGGAGGTTTCAAGTAGCTTTTTCATGATTAACTGTTAATCTACCTCCCTTGAAGTTCCTTTATATAAAGAAGGTTGTCAACACTGGAAAATTCGACGTCACAACCTTGTATTTCAAGAAAATGTAGAGGGAAAATTAGGAGGTTTTTAATAGCGTTTTCATGATAAGTGATAACTGTTGATGAACCTCCCTGATGGACAATGATGAACCTCCCTTGAAGTTCCTTTAAATAAAAAGGTTGGCAACACTGGAAAATTCAACTTCACAACCTTGCATTTCAAGAAAATGTAGAGGGAAAATTGGGAGGTTTCAAATAGCATTTTCATGATTAACTGTTGATGAACCTCCCTGATGAACAATGATGAACCTCCTTTGAAGTTCCTTCAAATAAAAAAGTTTGGCAACACTGGAAAATTTAACGTCACAACCTTGTATTTCAAGAATATGTAGAGGGAAATTGGGAGGTTTCAAATAGCGTTTTCATGATTAACTTTGATGAACCTCCCTGATGAACAATGATGAACCTCCCTTGAAGTTCCTTTAAATAAAAAGGTTGGCAACACTGGAAAATTCAACGTCACAACCTTGTTTCAAGAAAATGTAGAGGGAAAATTGGGAGGTTTCAAGTAGCTTTTCATGATTAACTGTTGAATACCTCCCTTGAAGTTCCTTTATATAAAGAAGGTTGGCAACACTGGAAAATTCGACGTCACAACCTTGTATTTCAAGAAAATGTAGAGGGAAAATTGGGAGGTTTCAAGTTGCGTTTTCATGATTAACTGTAGATGAACCTCCCTGATGAACAATGATGAACCTTCTTTGAAGTTCCTTCAAATAAAAAAGTTTGGCAACACTGGAAAATTCAACGTCACAACCTTGTATTTCAAGAAAATGTAGAGGGAAAATTGGGAGGTTTCAAATAGTGTTGTCATGATGTTGTAAGAATAATCAGTTTCGCCAACTGCTGATTCAGTATATATTGATATTAGGTACCTTCCTAGTTTTTTCAGTGTTGCCAATTTTAAAAGAATGGGTTTGATAGTAGAAACGCATTTCAGAAAATGGACCGAACTATTGACTAAAAAGATGGCCCCTCCTGTTTTTCCGTGGTTTTCTTTTTTGGGCGAAAAAGTGAGGAATGAGGCGAAAAATGGGTTTTCTAGGCCGAAGAAACTACCCTGGACCATGGTACCAACTGATAAAGGTAAAAAAAAAGTGTTGCCTTTTGTTTCATGTTGGCCGTGGATATTAACGAAATATCAAATGAATCATGGAGGAAAACTTCTTACCTCCATGAATAAATCGAGAAAAAAAGCAATCGTACCAACACTAGTAGATTATTAAAACCATCAAATTGTTTACCTTAAAAGGTTGCTTTACTGACTAAAACGTTTTAAGATAAAGAAAATGAGGCCGAAAAACTATCAGATTTTGGAGGTTGTACAGTGTTACCAACTGTAACCGTGCCTTTTTTTTCGGAAAGCGCGGTTATACCCCATGACCAAATGACGCCATGCTTTATGAAAATTACCCTAAACTACCAAACTACTTGATGAAAATTGTGGCAGTGGTACAGTACTACCAACGGTTAACTATTATCTCACAGTGTTACCAATCACACAAAAGTAATTTATTGAGAACATTTCCAAAACCTGTCTTTGGAATTAATTTTGTTTGGGAGAGATAAATAAGCCCGGGGCGTCTGTTGGTGGGGGGAAAAAGGGGGAAGCAACAAAAAAGGGAAATTATTTCCAGGGGGTTGGTCGATAAGCGGAGGGGCCCCCTCTCCCTTTTCTAATATTAGCTTGATTACTTTTCCAACCCTCCTTTCACATTCTTCAAACTCATTCTTGAAAAACTTTTAACTCGAAAAATAGTTTTTATTGAAATGATCATGTTGGCCGTGGATATTAACGAAATATCAAATGAATTCATGGAGGTAATAAACTTCTTACTTCCATGAATAAATCGAGAAAAAAAAAATCAATCATACCAACATAAGTAGATTATTAAAACTCAAGCAGGCAGTGAACGCGTGAGAGAAAAATGGTAAAAATCCAAAATGTCATTTTGAAAGGCGAAAACTAGTAGTTGTCTTAATGGAAGTTCTTCGTCTATTGAGGTATCAGTGCTACCAACCAAAAGTTTTTTAAGAAACGACGCTAATAATGAGAAAAACAGTGTTACCAACAAAAAAATGAGAAGGTCGTGATTTTGGAGTTGTGGGCAACGAAAAAAAAATTGAAGGACGTTTTCGAATAAATAAGAGTGGACCTTGAGACGTGGAATATCCGAGGCATTGTTATTTAGGGAAAGTCGGGAGCGACAACTCACTAGACGGTGGCGCTGCCTACGAGGAACACTCCGAACTAAACGAGGTCGAACCTTGGCCTCTCCCGGATCGCCTCTCAGCGTTAAATTTATGACGTCAGCGGATTTTCTAGTCCAAAACAATATCGTCAACTTCCCATTTATCTTTTCGAATTAGATTTTATATTTAAAATGTAGAATTAAAAAAAATTCAAAGAAGGAACTCTGCTTTCTTGATTTTAGGCGTATATTTCGTAAATTTCGTATCCACTGCCTTCTTGATTGTATCAGTTTTTATGCTTACCTTTAAAAAAAACGAAGAGTCAGTGTTCACAGCCTTCTTGATAGTTTAATCGACTTTTTATGTTATATTCTTACATGAATTCTTGGAAGTTCTGCCCATTTTTGATTAATTTTAGTGTTTTTGATGGCGTATACAATGCCTTCTTGAGCATTTTATTGTCAACTTAAAAGATTCCATGTAAATCTTGAGGTATCCACGGCCTTTTAGATCATTGATAAAAAGAAAGCAGGTTTTTAATTATGATCGAATACAGATGCGATAATAAAAAAAAAGATCAAGAGGGCAGTAGATAAAGGTGGTACGACTGTCGTGGCGTAAACACTGCCTTCTTGTTTATTTCGCGGAGATGTATCGGTTAAGATTGGAAGAGAAATAAAGAGGGGTGGCCGAGTAGGGCGTCGGCCAATGAGAAATCGCCCGGGGAAGAAAGTGGGGGGCCAATCGGAGTACCCCCCACTCCCTCCCAACCCTCTTAT